>JAOTOM010002788.1:0-90000 GCA_034440615.1 Ashinkailepas kermadecensis | reverse complement strand
AGTTTGTAGTTGAAGGCCTTGCTCTCTTTGCTGGCTTTTTTTTATCCCCATGCTTTCTTGTCAAGGCTCATCTGGATCTGAGCCCACGCCAGTAGATCCAGGCATATTTGGCATGCCTAGTCTTCTCTCAGGATTATATCTCTGCAAAAATCGGCTCCTGAACGGATAGTTTAATCACCTACTACCACCTAGGTAGGTATCTGTTGCAGGAACTTGATAGGCAACTGTTACCGTGACGAGACAGACGAGACCAAACAGAACGCGTCCTTCGAAGCAAAACTCAAGCACCCAATGCGCTCGATTCTCATTGGCTCAGAAGAGAGCTTCCATCTCCGCCTGCGCTACCAAATTTGGGCCAGCAGCACATTTGCCAAGCTCACGACCAAAATTCGACAACATTCCTGAGTGTCTCATTTTGTCGCCGGTGAGACACCGGCGGTCCGGGAGACGCCGCATGCTAACGCAATGGCGCGTCGGTTTGGACGGTAAGCGTAACGTTCGCCAAGATCCTTGTCCTAATTTCCGCCAACATTCAGGCGACAAAAAGGACAAGGTGCACAAGTTTTTTTGTTTTTTTTACTTGTTTTGCTCATTTTTATCACTTTTATAAGTGCTTTCTGAGTGAGGCGAGAGAATGAGAGTAGGTGCATAGGTAGGTATATTAACAGTGCCAGCACTGGCTTTTGTGTCTCCTCTGGTCCTCTTTCAGATAGCAATTGTGTCACCGGAGTAAACGGCAGAACGATGACTTTTTTGACCTCTGGTTGTAGGTATGACATTGAGCGGCTATGAAGAGCTATGGCCGTTCCATAACCAGACTGGTCCTTGGCCATTTCAGGTTACACACACGTGGCTTGGGCCGACTTATTTACCTTGCACGGACGTGTGCTCCTGTGAAAGGTCAAAATGGGCAAAAGGTCAAAAGGTCAAAAGGTCAAAATGGGCAACGGTAGTGATGCTCACCCCCAGGTGTGCAAATGCTTAGCCGTTCCGTAGGCATGGCAACGCAACGGCGACAGGCAATGATAGCACACAGCTACTCACAGCATCCCAGCTATATAAAGCCATAGCTACCTTGATGTGCTCCATGGGAGAAGACTACTTCAAAGTGAATTTTGCTTCCCCAGCTGCGATGTAGTTTCTACGCCTCGGTGCTGACCCTGGCTAAGTTCAATGTCACTGAATAGTTGCAATTTGAGCTGGCATAGGACATCCGGTATCATTCAGGAGTTCACCGGATGCAACAGGCTAACTAAGAACTAGAGGTATTGGAACCATGCACCGACAATGGGCCGGCCATTCCGAGAGATGCTCTTGGAAATGTGGGGCGTGTTTCTGAGCCATGCTTTGCGGTTGTGTCTTGCCATTCATACATAATTGAAGATATTGTCTGTGAAAATGCACAGTTTGACCGGATCTAGCCGGCTCGCAGACCTTAAGCTGGTGCACACACTACGATTGGATAGTTTCTGCCAAAAACATATAACTGATTATCTCACGTCTCCACATCAATCTCAGCTCCACCCATGCTTAATGCCAAGGGCTATTGAATCTGGTCTGGTATCTGGTCTGGTATGGTGGATCTGGTCTGTGCGGTCGGAGGTAAACGAGCAATGCCAGGGTACCACACAAATCCAGCGAGTGCAGAACCGAGCTGATGACATGACTCCTATCAAGGATCCACGTGCACCAATTGCGATTAGCCACCACCCGACAGTGTTGGAAACTCTCACGTGGCGCAATGCCGGGTTCGGCGTACTCGTAAACGGATCCCACCCGGCTGCCGGACGGGGCGCCCCGCGTTCACTCAAACGTTACCAGCCCGGACGGCGCATTGGATTCAGAGCGCTTGATGGACATTTGAAGTGCATTGGCATTTCCGAACTTCGTCAGCTAGCTCGTGCTGCTGACGCGGTGTGCCGTCACCGCAGACCGGCGACCTCCGGGGGAGGGGGGGGGGGGGTGCAGCTGTCGCACCTCCGTCTTCACGTGCGCCGGGGCGCACCCGAGGCTGGCAGATGCTAGGCGTCACCGACCACTCGACGGAGTCGAGCCGGCGTTGCTCGGCATCGCTGCCCACACAGCCACGGCAGGACGCTGTGAGACGCGCCGATCGGAAGGAGCAGTTTGGCGGCCGCGGCAGTCGCGGCCGCCACACAGTACACCGCCACGAGTCGGCGCCGACAAAGCCGCCTCGGCTCAGCGGATCGTGCCGCCAGAGTCAACCAGGCCTCCCGCGACGCGGGCAAAGGGTCCTCTGGATTAGCGTGTGGCACATTGGGAGCGTCGGCGGCGACTATTGGTCGGTCACGCGTCCCGACGCCGGCGCGGGTCGTGGTGAGCGCACCTGTGACGCTGTCTTAACGGCTGGCGGTCGGCGGTGTGGCTGGGTGCCCGGCGCCCGCTTGGCCATGCTCATACCGTTATCGTATCGCTATCGTATCGTTATCGTATCGTTATCGTATCGTTATCGTATCGTTATCGTATCGTTATCGTATCGTTATCGTATCGTTATCGTATCGTTATCGTATCGTTATCGTATCGTTATCGTATCGTTATCGTATCGTTATCGTATCGTTATCGTATCGTTATCGTATCGTTATCGTATCGTTATCGTATCGTTATCGTATCGTTATCGTATCGTTATCGTATCGTTATCGTATCGTTATCGTATCGTTATCGTATCGTTATCGTATCGTTATCGTATCGTTATCGTATCTTTATCGTATCGTTATCGTATCGTTATCGTATCGTTATCGTATCGTTATCGCATCGTTATCGTATCGTTATCGTATCGTTATCGCATCGTTATCGTATCGTTATCGTTATCGTATCGTTATCGTATCGTTGTCGTATCGTGTGTCGTATCGTTGTCGTATCGTTGTCGTATCGTTATCGTATCGTTATCGTATCGTTATCGTATCGTTATCGTATCGTTATCGTATCGTTATCGTATCGTTATCGTATCGTTATCGTATCGTTATCGTATCGTTATCGTATCGTTATCGTATCGTTATCGTATCGTTATCGTATCGTTATCGTATCGTTATCGTATCGTTATCGTATCGTTATCGTATCGTTATCGTATCGTTATCGTATCGTTATCGTATCGTTATCGTATCGTTATCGTATCGTTATCGTATCGTTATCGTATCGTTATCGTATCGTTATCGTATCGTTATCGTATCGTTATCGTATCGTTATCGTATCGTTATCGTATCGTTATCGTATCGTTATCGTATCGTTATCGTATCGTTATCGTATCGTTATCGTATCGTTATCGTATCGTTATCGTATCGTTATCGTATCGTTATCGTATCGTTATCGTATCGTTATCGTATCGTTATCGTATCGTTATCGTATCGTTATCGTATCGTTATCGTATCGTTATCGTATCGTTATCGTATCGTTATCGTATCGTTATCGTATCGTTATCGTATCGTTATCGTATCGTTATCGTATCGTTATCGTATCGTTATCGTATCGTTATCGTATCGTTATCGTATCGTTATCGTATCGTTATCGTATCGTTATCGTATCGTTATCGTATCGTTATCGTATCGTTATCGTATCGTTATCGTATCGTTATCGTATCGTTATCGTATCGTTATCGTATCGTTATCGTATCGTTATCGTTATCGTTATCGTATCGTTATCGTATCGTTATCGTATCGTTATCGTATCGTTATCGTATCGTTATCGTATCGTTATCGTATCGTTATCGTATCGTTATCGTATCGTTATCGTATCGTTATCGTTATCGTTATCGTGTATCGTATCGTTATCGTATCGTTATCGTATCGTTATCGTATCGTTATCGTATCGTTATCGTTATCGTTATCGTTATCGTATCGTTATCGTTATCGTTATCGTATCGTTATCGTTATCGTTATCGTATCGTTATCGTATCGTTATCGTATCGTTATCGTTATCGTTATCGTTATCGTTATCGTTATCGTTATCGTTATCGTTATCGTTATCGTTATCGTTATCGTTATCGTTATCGTTATCGTTATCGTTATCGTTATCGTTATCGTTATCGTTATCGTTATCGTTATCGTTATCGTTATCGTTATCGTTATCGTTATCGTTATCGTTATCGTTATCGTTATCGTATCGTTATCGTATCGTTATCGTATCGTTATCGTATCGTTATCGTATCGTTATCGTATCGTTATCGTATCGTTATCGTTATCGTTATCGTTATCGTTATCGTTATCGTATCGTTATCGTATCGTTATCGTATCGTTATCGTATCGTTATCGTATCGTTATCGTATCGTTATCGTATCGTTATCGTATCGTTATCGTATCGTTATCGTATCGTTATCGTATCGTTATCGTATCGTTATCGTATCGTTATCGTATCGTTATCGTATCGTTATCGTATCGTTATCGTATCGTTATCGTATCGTTATCGTATCGTTATCGTATCGTTATCGTATCGTTATCGTATCGTTATCGCATCGTTATCGTATCGTTATCATATCGTTATCGTTATCGTATCGTTATCGTATCGTTATCGTATCGTTATCGTATCGTTATCGTATCGTTATCGTATCGTTATCGTATCGTTATCTTATCGTTATCGTATCGTTATCGTATCGTTATCGTATCGTTATCGTATCGTTATCGTATCGTTATCGTATCGTTATCGTATCGTTGTCGTATCGTTATCTTATCGTTATCGTATCGTTATCGTATCGTTATCGTATCGTTATCGTATCGTTATCGTATCGTTATCGTATCGTATCGTATCGTTATCGTATCGTTATCGTTATCGTATCGTTATCGTATCGTTATCGTATCGTATCGCACTCATACCGGCCATACGCCATACCGCTCCGCCGTCACCGTCACACACCGTGCCCCACATCTGGAGATCGGGTGTGCCGGCCCGACCGCAGCCTAGTCTCGGACGTCCAAGGTCGCCGCGCGATCTCACTTCCCCCCCCCCCGCTCCCGGCCCCTGCTATCTGTTCAGTCGGAGCAGGTGTTTCTCGATTAAGTTGTCCCACCTGAGAGCTGGGCTGGAGTTGTGGTGGTATGCGATTGCATTTGGAAAGCGATCTTCAACTACGTCAGTGGGCCATTTGAAGGTGAACATCATTGCCATGGACTATAAAAGACTCACTTTGCGGTCTCAACGCTGTATTTATCCGGTCTGGACCAGCTGCATATACATGATACTGTAATATAAATATCCCTGCTCAGCCTGGCTTTGTCCGCTCAGGCTATTTTCTCAGCGAGGCGCAGCGACACACACATTTCGGGCCTATGATTCCCCCAGGATCTGTACATCTGCAATGCCCCGGATCCTATCTGCCAATCGTCCGAATCTTCTGCACAGTTAGCTGTGGATCGCGCTTCGCTTCGGTTCGCGCTTGTCATATGGTCATGTGCGTGTGTGGATCTGCGACGCACCAGACGAGGCCATATGGCGTCGTGTGTGGATCTGCGACGCACCAGACCAGGCCATGTGGCGTCGTGTGTGGATTTGCGACGCACCAGACCAGGCCATGTGGCGTCGTGTGTGGATTTGCGACGCACCAGACCAGGCCATGTGGCGTCGTGTGTGGATTTGCGACGCACCAGACCAGGCCATGTGGCGTCGTGTGTGGATTTGCGACGCACCAGACCAGGCCATGTGGCGTCGTGTGTGGATCTGCGACGCACCAGACCAGGCCATGTGGCGTCGCCTGCCTCTCACACTGACAGGAAGGACGGATAACGCAGGGAATCGAACCCGATACCTCCGGTTTCCCGGACGTTCAGCTTCACCACTGACCTACCGAATCCCCATACAGTGCCGAACGCGGTTCCGAACGCGGTTCCGAACGCGCATGCAGAACCGAATAGTCGTCGACACACTCTCGCGAAGTACTGATCACGTTCTCCGGAGCCTTCAGGCTCCCCCCCCCGACATGCCAGGTGATCAGCGCCGCACGGTGGAGCCCGACCCGGCATTACAGCGAGGCAATTACAGCTCACGTCCCGCCGCTCAGAGGTGATCGATCGACGCCACCCAGCGTCGGCGGAATCCGCACCACGCAGCGTCGTCGGCCGGATCTGGATGAGCACTGACTGGCACACCGCGCCGTCCAGGTGCGGGGCCCACGAGACCGCCTCGCCGCAGCACCGTCCGGGTGTGGGGCCCACGAGACTGTCTCACCACAGCGCCGTCCAGGACCGAGGTCCACGAGACCGTCTCACCACAGCGCCGTCGACCTATGAGCCCACCACGTATCCCCACCGTCCGGCTCACATCTTCACATATGCTCACCGTCCGGCTCACATCTTCACATATGCTCACCGTCCAAGGGCGGACGGTCAAACGTTCTGACAGTCTCGCTCAAAAGAGCGCAACGCATCCCGACCGTCCTCTCCACGAGACCTGCATATGTCCTCACCGTCTGAGTCGCGTCGCATACATGTGACGTGGCAGTTGGTATATACTAGCTGTCCGAACCACCAACCACAAAGCGGCGACGAATCCTCACCGTCTGAGTCACATCGCATATATGTGACATGGCAGTTGGTATATAAACTGGCGGTCCGAACCACAAACGACGACGTATCCTGACAGCCTCATGCACTATACCTCCATATATCCATCCACATGTTATGACAATCCAACATGGCCCGGTGGCCCAAACCATGAGACATCCGTGTATCCTGGTTGTCCAAAGTTGGACTCACGAGATCACCACAGATGGAAATTATCCAAGCCACGAGTTCTCCGTGCATCCTGACCGTCTGGCACACGTGACTGTGAAATAACACACGACCATTCATCTCACCACACCGTCACATATCATCACCGTTCATCTCACCACACCGTCACGTATCCTCACCGCTCATCTCATGATACCGTCACATATCCTCACCATTTATCTCAAGACACCGTCACATAACCTCACCATTCATCTCAAGATACCGTCACATACCCTCACGATTCATCTCACGATACCGTCACATGTCCTGACAATCATTGTATGACGCCGTCACATATCCTGACCGGTCATTTCACGTGACCGTCACATATCCAACCATTTATCTCAACTGACTGTCACATATCCTAACCTTTGACTCACAAGACCATCAGAGACTACGTCGGGCAGGCTCTCGCCAACACATCGGCAACAAATGGACCAAGGCATTTGAAAGGAACGGACAGCCCACCCTTCGCATCCAATGTTCTGTGTCCGTCGATCCCCATCATGTCCAGAAGAGCACACGTAAAAACCGTTGATTTAGCAGAGACACCGTCACGTGACTGGGCACTCGGATGTACACAGAGTTTCGGTCAGCCGTCACGCCGTGTGACCGCATTGTGACCGACCGTGACCGATTGTGACCGTGTCTGTCACCACAGTCGTTGTGCCGTCCCCATCGCGGATGTGGCTCCACCACCGCCACTGTTGCACCACCACCGCCGCTGTACCTCCACCACCGCCGCTGTGCCTCCACCACCGCCGCAGTGTCCCCACCACCGCCGCTGTACCTCCACCACCGCCGCTGTACCTCCACCACCGCCGCTGTGCCTCCACCACCGCCGCTGTACCTCCACCACCGCCGCTGTACCTCCACCCCCTCCGCTGTTCCTCCACCCCGCCGCTGTACCTCCACCACCGCCGCTGTACCTCCGCCACCGCCGTTGTACCTCCACCACCGCCGCTGTACCTCCACCACCGCCGCTGTGCCTCCACCACCGCCGCAGTGTCCCCACCACCGCCGCTGTACCTTCACCACCGCCGCTGTACCTCCACCCCCGCCGCTGTACCTCCACCACCGCCGCTGTGCCTCCACCACCGCCGCAGTGTCCCCACCACCGCCGCTGTACCTCCACCACCGCCGCTGTACCTCCACCACCGCCACTGTTGCACCACCACCGCCGCTGTGCCTCCACCACCGCCGCTGCACCTCCATTACCGCCGCTGTGCATCCACCATCGCCACTGCTGGGTGCGAACGGCGCACGATGTTCAGATCTGTGGGACAGACAGCTGCGTAAATCTGCCGTGATTTAGTCGGAGTGATTCTGCTGAGATACGACCGCGAGGGTGCGGGGTGCTGACGGCGGTGGGGTGCCCACGACCGCGATGGTGCGGGGTGCTGACGGCGGTGGGGTGCCCACGACCGCGATGGTGCGGGGTACTGACGGCGGTGGGGTGCTGACGGGCGCGAGGGTGCGGGGTGCTGACGGCGGTGGGGTGCCCACGACCGCGAGGGTGCGGGGTGCTGACGGCGGTGGGGTGCCCACGACCGCGAGGGTGCGGGGTGCTGACGGCGGTGGGGTGCCCACGACCGCGATGGTGTGGGGCGCTGACGGCGGTGGGGCGCTGACGGGCGCGAGGGTGTGGGGTGCTGACGGCGGTGGGGTGCCCACGACCGCGAGGGTGCGGGGTGCTGACGGCGGTGGGGTGCCCACGACCGCGAGGGTGC
Source organism: Ashinkailepas kermadecensis (assembly GCA_034440615.1). Classification (NCBI taxonomy): domain Eukaryota; kingdom Metazoa; phylum Arthropoda; class Thecostraca; family Neolepadidae; genus Ashinkailepas; species Ashinkailepas kermadecensis. The sequence continues at coordinate 81,557 of JAOTOM010002788.1, read as the reverse complement.
GGGGTGCTGACGGCGGTGGGGTGCCCACGACCGCGATGGTGTGGGGCGCTGACGGCGGTGGGGTGCCCACGACCGCGAGGGTGCGGGGTGCTGACGGCGGTGGGGTGCCCACGACCGCGAGGGTGCGGGGTGCTGACGGCGGTGGGGTGCCCACGACCGCGATGGTGTGGGGCGCTGACGGCGGTGGGGCGCTGACGGGCGCGAGGGTGTGGGGTGCTGACGGCGGTGGGGTGCCCACGACCGCGATGGTGTGGGGTGCTGACGGCGGTGGACGACTCACAGCACCGGGAGACGACATCACGTCTGCTGCCGCAGTGATATGACTGGCTGGATGGCATGTGACAGGTGGCGTCAGCATGTGACAGATGGCATACTTCTGAGACAATAGTTATTGTTCACCTGAAGTTTAATTATTTTCCGGCTAGAATAATAACTTCGGAGGCTCATCGACCTCAGCCTGTTAACGCAGACGGTTCGTTTCTTGAGTAGGTCACATTGTCCTCGAAATTAAACAACACAAAAAGGCCGATGAACCAGAAGTGAGGAATATCGTCAAAAATTACCATCACGCTCTTTTTTATCTATCTCTCTCTCTCTCTCTCTCTCTCTCTCTCTCTCTCTCTCTCTCTCTCTCTCTCTCTTCTCCTCTCTCTCTCTCTCTCTCTCTCTCTCTCTCTCTCTCTCTCTCTCTCTCTCTCTCTCTCTCTCTCTCTCTCTCTCTCTCTCTCTCTCTCTCTCTCTCTCTCTCTCTCTCTTTTATAGCATTTTTTTCCCCGGCTTATACCGTGTTCTCCGACCAACTTTCAGAGCGGGTCGGAACTGGTAGTGGTGGGAAATTCTGCGCCATATCCTCCTTCCCGCGGGAGGCCACCCTGGCTGACTGCGACGACTCCATGGTATGCTCCAGGGAGGCCGGGGTCCGGGATGCGCACGGACTCCTCGAGCAGCCGGCACCTGGCGCCGCCGTCGCTTCTTCAAGTGCGAATTCACGGGGAAGCTGTTGCTGGAGGCAGTCACCCACAGGGAGTGAGAAAGTGCCACGGCAGCAGAGCGATCCTTTACGCATGATGGACCTTGTGCGCAGTTAACGGTGGTGTGTCGACTTGGTGAAGAGGAACCGTCGACAGCAAGTGTATGGAGATAGATCAGAAGCCTACGCTGTCATGTGGAGATGCGTTGATGTAAAAGCTAAGTTGGTGTCGCGACCGAAATTAGTGGAGGACAAATCTTAACGCCATGCTTCATTTCAGGCTTCATTTCAGGGAGCCAAAACCGTCAGTAGTTTGTGTTGTAAATATGTGCATAGATATACTGCAAAACCATTTCATTGATGCCTTCACAACAAACCCACATAAATCACTGGGCAGGTTGCGGTAATATTGCGTGCATTCATTCAGCTTCTTTGTCTTTCTAAGATAAAGTTATAACGTCATAAAGCGTTCAGAATTAATAAGAGCTACAGGGGCCATCTGGGTTAAACCTGTAAAGTGAAGATACTATAAACCTGGACAAAAGAATGCTCAACATACTAATCCATACTATGCCCTAAGTTATGAAGAAACTATCTAGCAACTTCCTACCTACCCACCAATACCCATCCACCCACCGATGTATTTCAGCATATTCACTCTCTCCCTTTTCACCAGATCTCGCATAACATGTGTGGATCGAAAGACCGACCCCCCCCCCCATCAATACCATATTCCCGTTCAAAAGTATCTATCTATCCCAACTTATCTCGCAACATTCACTTAATGTTGCATAATATACTTCTACACACCTTTTCCCATGAATAATTGTCAAACTCCATCCATGTTTGTTTAAAGGGGTCTGCACAGTGCACACATGCTAACATAAATGTTACCCCATCCACCTCTAATTAGAGCTCAAAAACACGATTCTCCAACCGAAAAAGAAAACTTGTCCACGCTATTTTAAAATACATTTACTGAGGGACTCCCTACAACATCAGCAGGCAGCCTATTTAATTGATCAACCACTCTTTGACTAAAAGCCTGTTGTCGCTGTCTGTCCTACACCTTGACTTGTCTAACCTGAATTTGTGACACCTATGTGATGCTCTAAATAGAAGAGCATCATTCAGATTGTCTTTATATAACTCTTTCACGATTGGATGTATTTCAATCGCATTACCGCTTAAATTTCCTATGCTTGAGTAAGTGTATATCTAATGCCATAAGCCTTTCTTCATATTATAAGTTACCTAGTCCACTAAGGAGTCTAGTAGCTTTGTGCTGCACTCTTTCCAGCATGTCTATATCTCTTCCCAAGTAAGGGCTCCATGCCGGTACTGAATATTCCAAGTAGGATCGCACATAGGCTAAGTACAGATTGTTTTCATGACTTGCTTGCTCTTATACTCCACACTCCTATTAATGATTCCCAGCATTCAGATTGCCCAGTTCCTAGCTGATGTAACTTTTTTCTGCTTTAAGGTCATTTGAAACCAACACACCTGTCCAACTTTGAAGCCAACGAATCTCTTTGACTGTTCAATGACATCCAGTTCCCTACCTCCCATTGTATATCCGAATGTCTCACCTCCAGACTCCAGATGCACAACCTATAGCTGAAAGACGTCTGCCATTGATCAACCCATATATTTAGATCCCACAAGGACCTCGCCACTTCAGTCAGCGGGCGGACCTCCGCCACTTCAGTCAGCGGGCGGACCTCCGCCACTTTAGTCAGCGGGCGGACCTCCGCCATTTCAGTCAGCGGGCGGACCTCCGCCACTTCAGTCAGCGGGCGGACCTCCGTCACTTCAGTGATTGGGAGCGGCTCTCCAAAGGTGTGTCATGTCGCGGCCGCGATGATTGGGAGCGGCTCTCCAAAGGTGTGTCATGTCGTGGCCGCGATGATTGGGAGCGGCTCTCCAAAGGTGTGTCATGTCGCGGCCGCGATGATTGGGAGCGGCTCTCCAAAGGTGTGTCATGTCGCGGCCGCGATGATTGGGAGCGGCTCTCCAAAGGTGTGTCATGTCGCGGCCGCGATGATTGGGAGCGGCTCTCCAAAGGTGTGTCATGTCGTGGCCGCGATGATTGGGAGCGGCTCTTCAAAGGTGTGCGGTGAAGTGTGACCGCATGCATTCAGCACGCTGGGAAGTTCCCTGACCAGTCCCTAATTGCCGTCGACTGACAATGGACGTGGCTGTGAAATGAATGCCGATGACAACCGCGTAATAGTTTCATCGTGTCGGCATTCGGCCAAATGATTATTGTGTCGATAATTTGTCGACTTGAAAGGTGGCTGGGTTTGCGGTACCAGTGTCGTTGAAGTAACGAATTGTCAAGTCATAAATAAAGTCATAAAGTCATAAAGTATTAAGGCTTAATAAGAGCCACAGGGGCCCATCTGGGTTAAGCCTATCTAGAAAAGGTACTAGGAATGTACATACTCCCACCCCAATCAATACCTTATCCCAAGTTCCTAGGAAGCTACATATCCCAGCCTATCTAGCACCACTCACTTGCTACCGCATAACACCCTCAACAATCACAAGCTCCTCCCATCACACCCATCGTGCCACCATAGACAATCTCATCAGCATCACATCCCGAAGGAAGGTGCCGAATCCACTGCTGGGCACACCCCGCACAAATTCATAAAGCGTTCAGACTTAATAAGAGACTCACTTGCTATTGCATAATACATTCAAAAATTACAAACTCCTCCCATCATACCCATTGTGCTACCATAGACAATCTCATCAGTATCACATCCCGAAGGAAGGTGCTGAATCCACTGCTAGGTACACCCTATATAAAGTTATAAAGCGTTTAGGCTTAATAAGAGACTCACTTGCTATTGCATAACACACTCAACAATTTCAAACTCCTCTCAACTCCCAACTCCTCCCTGTCGATCAACCCTCCCTGGAATACAGAAAAACAAGCCCACTATTCTTATAATGATTGTCTATGCCGTTTTTAAAGATGTTCAGTGTGTTGCTACTGACAATGGTTTCTGGCAGCTGGTTCCAGTGTTCTACTACCCTGTTGGTGAAGAAAGACTGTCTTAACCTTGTCCTGCTGTGATTAACTTTAATTTTGAATTGATGACCTCTAATTGCATCATTTCTGTTAAATTCAAACATTTCCCTGATATATCCCTGTTCCTGACCATGAACAAATTTAAAAACCTCGATGAGATCTCCTCTCAGCCTTCTATATCTAAGTGAAAACATATTCAATTTCTTCAATCTTTCCTCATATGCCAGGTTGCCTATACCATTAACCATTTTTGTGGCCCTCTTTTGTACTCTCTCTAAAAGCCAGCAATCTTTCTCATAACTAGGGGACCAAGCTTGGACACAGTATTCCAAATGTGGCCTGACATATGCACAGTAAAGCTTCCTGATGACCTCCTCACTTTTGTATGACACATTCCTCTGTATTGACCCAAGCGTTCTTAGTGCCTTCTTCCTGGCTTCTTGGTCTGTTCTGATGCCCCCAATTTTGTGTTCAAAATAACACCTAAGTCCTTCTCCTGCTGAGTCACAGATAGTACTTGGCCACCCATCAAGTATGGAGCCTTCATATGCTTCCTACCTACATGCATGACTTTGCACTTATCAAAATTAAACTTCATTTGCCATTTTTCGGACCACATCACTAGCTCGTCTAAGTCTTTCTGCAGCAAAACCTGCTCATTGTGCCCTGTTATTGCCCTAAAGACCTTCAAATCATCCACAAATTTCAAAACCTTACTGCTTAGGCCATATTCAATGCTATTCACATATATAATGAACAATAGTGGTCCCAGTACCGACCCCTGGGATACTCCACTAAGAACATTTTGCCATGATGACTTTGTACCATTTAGCATCACTCTCTGCTGTCTATCTGAAAGCCACAACCCTATCCATTTTAGGATGCTACCTGCAATACCATGGACCTGAAGCTGCATCATTAACCGTCTATGGGGTACCTTGTCAAAGGCCTTACTAAAGTCAAGATATGCTACATCAACCTGATTTCCCTGATCAAATTGTTCTGTAGCAAAATTAAAAAAGTCCAAAGAGATTTGTGAGACACGATCGCCCTTTTCTAAACCCATGTTGAGTGTCTTGAATCAATCTGTTTCCTTCCAGAAAACTAACCATTCTATCCTTGATAATTGATTCGAGTACCTTGCAGACTAGGGATGTGAGGCTTACTGGCCTATAGTTTTCAACTTTCCCTTTCTCCTTTCTTGAAAATAAGAACTACATTTGCCCGTTTCCAATCTGTAGGAATTTCATTTTGTGAAACTGATCTACAAAATATTATACTAAGTGGAATTGCCACTTCCTTTTCAGCTTCCCGCAATACCCTAGCATAAATTCCATCAGGTCCTGCTGCCTTGTTTGGCTTTATTTTTCTGATATAATTGAAAACAATATCACTATCAATGAAATCAACCTCGTGTATCTGATCACCTGTCATTGAACTGTGGTTCACGGTTGGCAGATTAGTCACATCCTCCACTGTAAACACTGATTTAAACTGCTTGCTCAGCTCCTCAACCATCTCACCATCCTCGCTCAATATAGTCCCATTTACTTCCAGTGGACCAATTGTGCTTCAAACTTTACTTAGCTTGTAGAAACTAAATAACTTTTTACTGTCCCCATTACAGTTCCTAGCCAAATCCAATTCTCTTGCTCTCTTTGCTGCTCTGATTTTCTGCTTCACAGCATCTCTTGATTTTTGATACGACCTTAGATTCACGATATTTGAAGCTTCCTTAAATACTATAAATGCATCTTTCTTAGCCTTAATTGCTTTCATCACATCTGGTGTAAGCCATGCTGGCTTTCCTACCCTTTTTTTGCGCGTTTGCTTTTGGGGGACATGTCTAATCTGAATTTCCCTCAAGTAAGATTTGAACTTTTCCCCACATTCCACAGGCATTTAAATCAAAGAATTCTTCTTCCCATTTTATGGCACTTAAAGCATCTCTCATGCAGTCCAAGTCTGCCCTGTTAAAATTTGGAATCTTTGCCAAATTATCCTTGATTGTCCCTGCTACCTGTGCCTTGATTCTTACTATGTTATGGTCACTTCTTCCCAGAGTTTCTCCTACAGTCAAGTCTTGAACTAAATCACTTAAATCTGAGAAGACAAGGTCCAAGAATGAGCCCGGCCTGGTTGGTTCCGTTACAAACTGGTGTAAGAACAAGTCCTCTTCAAGGCATTTCCTAAACAGTTTACATGATGGGGAGCCAACACCAACATTTTCATATCCTTTTAGATTAAAGTCACGAAGAATAAGGCATTTCCTCTGAAAGTTTCTACTGATTTCCTCACAACTCATTTTATCGAGCTCCAGTTGCTGAGAATGTGGCAAGGTTCCTGATCGATACAAAGCTCCTATCCTCAGTTTATTGCTGTTGCCTTTTCCGACAGCAACATCAAGCCAAATGGACTCCACAGACTCATTTTTTACACCATCTGCTACTTTTTGAGAACTGTATAAGCTATTCACATACAGCATTACACCACCCCCTTTCACTGCTGGACCCCTATTGCATGAAAACATATTGTATCCCTGGATCTCATAGTCCTGCAAGTTATCCCCAAAATACCCTTCACTGACCCATGCCTCAGTAATGCAAACAAAATCTGGTTTCTCCTCACCAACATAACACTTGAACTCATCAAATTTGGATCGAATGCTCTGAGCATTCAGTATCATACACTTAACAAAAGTTCCATAACCCTCTTTGGCTTTTTCATGTTGGCTCTATCATCTTGTTGGCTCTATCATCTCTGGATGAGCTACCACTCTGCCCCCTTGATCTACTGCTACCCCTATTTGCTGACTGTGAGGTTCTATTGCCTATGCTGTCACTATTGGCATATCCCTGAGATGGCAATGCCAATTCTTCCCTCCCCACCTCATTATCTAGTTTCCCTGAAGGACATGTTCATATACTTTGCCTAACACTTGTACCCCCTTCTCGGAGAAGTGCAGGCCATCCCTCTGATAGAGGTCAGATGAGCCATAAAACCTGCACCACTTGTCAACAAAAGTCAAACCTAACTCATTGCAAAGCCTACCTACCCTGGCATTGGCTGCCAGTGCCCTAGAGCTCCACTCAGGGGAGACTCCAGCCCTAGGCAGAATAGCTGTCACAATAACTCTGCTATTGCTTTGCTTCAGGGTGGCCAGAAGGGCCCTGTAGTCCTGCATCAGCTCCTCACTCCTAGCAGGACCTATGTTGTTCACTCCTACCTGCACTATAACTGTACTACACTGGTTTTCACTGGTGGCATGTGCGACCACTGGGACCAGGTCTCTAATCTTGGCACCAGGCCTGGTGATGCACCTCCTACCTCTCCGACCTTGACAGAATACCCTATCTAAATGCCGCACACGGGAGTCTCCTACGACTAGCACCTTCTCCTTGCTGCTATCACTAGGAGTCTGGCTGCTAAGTCCGCACTACTTCAGTTAATCCATTTGATTGCAAAATAGAAGCGTACACCATTTGCTCCTCGAATGTCCGGAATTAATTACGGTAAACTACAATACAAATTAGGGATGTGAAACGGTTCGATGATTAAAAGTCCACTGACAGGTACACGAATCTATCAGTAAGTACAGCCATGCACCAATGACAATTATGGAGACCTGTGGCTCTACAATACCTTAGTTTCTTGACATTTTATAACTGAAGCACCAGGAATTGAGGTGTAGCCTCCATAAACATCGATGGTTTAACGTTCGACATTTGTTTGCAGTTGTCACCAATTTTTTTTCTTTTTTTCCTCAGTCACAAAGACAACTTCTGCGATACATCGTTAATCTGCTACATTATCACGGAAAGCTTGCTAACAGCAGCCGGGTCACCAGCCACCAGTCACCAGCCACCAGCCACCAGCCACCAGCCACCAGCCACCAGCCACCAGCCACCAGCCACCAGCCACCAGCCACCAGCCACCAGCCACCAGCCACCAGCCACCAGCCACCAGCCACCAGCCACCAGCCACCAGCCACCAGCCACCAGCCACCAGCCACCAGCCACCAGCCACCAGCCACCAGCCACCAGCCACCAGCCACCAGCCACCAGCCACCAGCCACCAGCCACCAGCCACCAGCCACCAGCCACCAGCCACCAGCCACCAGCCACCAGCCACCAGCCACCAGCCACCAGCCACCAGCCACCAGCCACCAGCCACCAGCCACCAGCCACCAGCCACCAGCCACCAGCCACCAGCCACCAGCCACCAGCCACCAGTCACCAGCCACCAGCCACCAGCCACCAGCCACCAGCCACCAGCCACCAGCCACCAGCCACCAGCCACCAGCCACCAGCCACCAGCCACCAGCCACCAGCCACCAGCCACCAGCCACCAGCCACCAGCCACCAGCCACCAGCCACCAGCCACCAGCCACCAGCCACCAGCCACCAGCCACCAGCCACCAGCCACCAGCCACCAGTCACCAGCCACCAGCCACCAGTCACCAGCCACCAGCCACCAGTCACCAGCCACCAGCCACCAGTCACCAGCCACCAGCCACCAGCCACCAGCCACCAGCCACCAGCCACCAGCCACCAGCCACCAGTCACCAGCCACCAGTCACCAGCCACCACACATAGATGTTACGCCACCAGAGCGTGCCGTCCGCCAGTGTCGGCGGCTGCCACACTGCCTGACGTACGCCAGTGTCGGCGGCTGCCACACTGCCTGACGTACGCCAGTGTCGGCGGCTGCCACACTGCCTGCCGTCCGTCAGCCACCCGGCTGCCACACTGTCTGCCGTCAGCTAATGTCGGCGGCTGCCACACTGCCTGCCGTCCGTCAGCCACCCGGCTGCCACACTGTCTGCCGTCAGCTAATGTCGGCGGCTGCCACACTGCCTGCCGTCAGCTAATGTCGGCGGCTGCCACACTGCCTGCCGTCAGCTAATGTCGGCGGCTGCCACACTGCCTGCCGTCAGCTAATGTCGGCGACTGCCACACTGCCTGCCGTCCGCCAGTGTCAGCGGCTGCCACACTGTCTGCTGCGGTTTGGTGCTAGTGTGCTATGGTGTTGCTCGAAATTTATATATCCTGAGTGCCGCCGTTCTGCGATCAAGTATCATATGCCGCAATTTCCCCACGAGCAGCAATAGCATGTGATATTTTCCAGGCACCTATTAACAGCAATGGCTCTGAGTTACGCTTCATTGGACAATGGTTTGTGACCATCTTGTATTTGACACTTCGCAGATCAGAAGTGATTATGCCGGGCTCGCACATGTTGTAGACTTTGACGCTTGGATATTGCAATCGGCCAGCATGTATGCACGAGCGAAATGTCATTACAGACTTTTAGTCACGAGGTCAGCTTTCCTGGATGTTGAGTTATGCCGTTATATGTAATAAGAATATTACAAAGAGCATTTATTTCCATATAAAGAGAAACAACCAGGCAAAAAAAACGGTTCCTGACTGACTTCAAAGGGCTAAGAAGAATAGTATGATACTATTTAAATGTGGACCTGTATGCTTAACCTTGATGTGCCAGATTGGCATAGCTAAGCTAAGCTCCACTAATTGTTTCCACCTTAGCATCCCTAGCCCACAAGCCATCCATATTATCATGACATACGAAAACTACCAGCGAGCTCAGCTTAACTTCACAGAAACTCTGCGCATCTTGGTAGCGATGCCAGTCGCACCACCTCAACCAGTTCCCACAGCCCTGTCGTCACAAATGCCGCGGTTGGCGTCTCGCTGGTCCAAAACCCGGACATGGGGTAACATCATCATCACGATCAAGTATGCGCCCCGACGATGCCAGTCTGCACGTCCTTCTATCCCGCCGGGTCAGGGTACCACAGAGCCGGGCAGGCGGCGGTACGGGCGTCCTCTCCGCGTGTCTGGAGACAGGTGGTGCAGACAGGTGGTGCGCACGAGGTGGCGGAGGGCCGAGCGGGAGCACGGCCAACCGCCGTCAGTCACCGCCTCGGCTGCCACTCACTGACATGTCACCGCCTGAGCTGTCACCACCTCAGCTGTCACCACCTCAGTTGTCACCACCTCAGCTGTCACCACCTCAGCTGTCACCGCCTCAGCTGTCACCGCCTCAGCTGTCACCACCTCAGCTGTCACCGCCTCAGCTGTCACCACCTCAGCTGTCACCACCTCAGCTGTCACCGCCTCAGCTGTCACCACCTCAGCTGTCACCACCTCAGTTGTCACCACCTCAGCTGTCACCACCTCAGCTGTCACCACCTCAGCTGTTACCGTCCCAGCCATGGCTGTCTTATCCTCAGCCATCCATCGATGCCATAGATGACCACTGGCCCCTGAAATCCGCTTGGCATGGTGCATTATGGCGCATAAACACTTCATCGAACTGCCACCAAACCGCCATACATCGGTGAGTCACCAGCTCCCGCCATCAATGTTCGGTCGTCGGTCATCAGTCGTCAGTCGTCAGTCGTCAGTCGTCAGTCGTCAGTCGTCAGCTGTCAGTGCGTGATCAGCTCCCACCATCAGTGCTCAGTAGGCAATTGTCAGTCGTCAGTCGGCAGGTGTCGGCAGAGACCTACCGGCTCGGTACTCCCGTTCGCCGCTGGGCTGTGGGGGGGGGGGTCATGGTGTCGGCAGGTGTCGGCAGAGACCTACCGGCTCGGTACTCCCGTTCGCCGCTGGGCTGTGGGGGAGGGGGTCATGGTGTCGGCAGGTGTTGGCAGAGACCTACCGGCTCGGTAGTCCCGTTCGCCGCTGGGCTGTGGGTGCGGGGGGGGGGGGTCATGGTGTCGGCAGGTGTCGGCAGAGACCTACCGGCTCGGTAGTCCCGTTCGCCGCTGGGCTGTGGGTGCGGGAGGGGGAGGGGGTCATGGTGTCGGCAGGTGTCGGCAGAGACCTACCGGCTCGGTAGTCCCGTTCGCCGCTGGGCTGTGGGTGCGGGAGGGGGGGGTCATGGTGTCGGCAGGTGTTGGCAGAGACCTACCGGCTCGGTAGTCCCGTTCGCCGCTGGGCTGTGGGTGCGGGAGGGAGGGGGTCATGGTGTCGGCAGGTGTTGGCAGAGACCTACCGGCTCGGTAGTCCCGTTCGCCGCTGGGCTGTGGGTGCGATGGTGTGGTGTCGGCGCCCACCGGCTCGGTACTCCCGTTCGCCGCTGGGCTGTGGGGGAGGGGGTCATGGTGTCGGCAGGTGTCGCAGAGACCTACCGGCTCGGTAGTCCCGTTCGCCGCTGGGCTGTGGGTGCGGGAGGGGGAGGGGGTCATGGTGTCGGCAGGTGTTGGCCATGAGCGCGCGCAACTGATGGACGGTGTTCTGCCCTGCCACGCAGTGTCAGTCATCGGCTTCTGGTCGGGGAAAACCTAGTAATGCCTGCTGAAGGGTCGAGAAATCTATACCATGGCTAATCACGCTCGTCAACACCCGAGAATGTGTGGCTGGGGAGTCCCGTTATGATAGGTAGAATCAGAATGTTTAATATTATTCGTGCCATTTGAATTGAATGTATATATTATGCTGATGAGTATTTCTAGATTGATGATTAGGTATTTCCAATTATTGTTTACACATATTATGCATCTTAGTGATATTCATGCTATGCTTTCCTCATGTAAGCAACACAGCTGTGTGATCAACTTTCATTTGTATTGCTGAGTGGAGTTCTACAAAGACTACGGTGTTCTCTTTGTTGTCACAGCATGCTGGGATATTCCAGGTGAAATCATCGGGGTAAACCCCAAAATATTTACCACACCCTTTCCAGTTTTGATAAAACGGGTGCACGGGGTTATCTGAGGCCCAAATTATGATCCTGATATTTTGTTTGCTGAGTTTTGAAGTCAAATGGGTCACGATACGCAGGTTAGGAACATTTCGAGGTCACGGCGGAAGTTCATATTCAAAATCATTTTATATTTTTTTAGTGGTAGCAGTTAGTTTACCAAACCTAGACATGATTTGAAAGCTGAAGATATGTCCAATGCAATACAAATAAGTGTGATCTTGTGAAGTCAACATTTGACCTCATGACCTCATGACATTTCAGTGTCCTCGTGACCTTTTACAAAGTCTTATTGTGATGCCTTTCATTTTCAGGTGATGGGCACCCGATCAAATATATATCTGATTACGCATTGTTTTTCTTGTAAAGCCGAATCCGTAATCGATCACAAGCGTTAAACGTCAGGGCCTGACATGAGCTTCAGATAATGGTATTTATGTGACTAGGAGCATAGCCGATGTGGATGCCATTTAAAAGCTACTCGGCAACAGATCACGATCCTGATATTGTCAAGGACGTCAGAGGAAAAATACACGTGGGCCTGACTTCGATATAGTGGAATATTTTTTTTAGAAGCGGTTGATATGGGTTTATTTTAAAGCCATGTCCTGATAGGTCACGATTATATCAGGTTTAATTGCATGAGAGTTCACGGTGGTCACATATGAGTCAGCGACCTGCACTTGAGTTGAAGCTTGAGTTGTGCATTATAGAATGTATTAAATATGGGAGCGTTTGGGAGCACTTAGTTCTGAGCAAAAAAAAATTGTCATACATGTGTTAAGAATTGTCGCATAGGCCACATACGTATCATTTGTTTGCCTTTTTAACGATATCGATTACGATATTTTTAACGATTTTTAACGGCTTACAGTGCCTTGTATGATTTGGTCCCGGTCCGGTCTTTGCGTGCCGCTGGGACCTGTTGACGCGTGGGGTTACCGGCCACGAGTTACCGTCGCTCTGTCGTCACCATTTTATGCCGTTTTTTTACTAGTTGCCGGAAACCGACGCGACCACGCACGTCCCTGAACAGAAATTGTGCCGGGAAGTGGTCTAATTTTACGAGTCCAACGACATTCGTAGATTGTGCGCTGGCATGGGGCATGCGAAAACTGTTCGAGATGCAGAAGGCACGAAATGTGCCGTGCAGTAGCTTTTAACTACTGAAAGCTACTTTAATGTTCAACCATCGCTAATTGTGTACTGCTTCTTAGGAAGGAAATGGCAGCCCTGTCATCGGGGTATTCAACCTTTGCGAGTCTGAGGCCTCACCATTGCGTGTTGGCCAACGGCTGGGAACTTATAACGTCTTTATGTGATCTGTTGATCGTTGCACGTTAATTGGTGTTGTGCTTCCGGCCGACGAGCATGTTTCTATGCTGAGTGATGCAACATCGCAGTTGACGCGTCACCACTCAATCGTCCAGACGCAATCGCAGCACTCTATGCAGCTGCGTGGCTATCTCTGACAGTGAGACTGTCGTGCTTGGCCCATTTTCGCTTTTCTGATGCGTCATCCAGGATGCGGCTCAAAGTGTTCAATGCCATAACTCGCAATAAACTTGTCATCCGTTAGCGCTATCTAACACCGATTCACTCAAAAGTGTTTGCGTAATCTAACTCTCCAGCACAAAACACTACCGTAGTGGCAGCGTTGCAGTCTTTGTTGACTCCTTGCATACGGCAGATGCGTTTAGAACTGGAGAACGTCTAGTTCTTCTCAGATGGTTGCGCTGGGAAATGTAAATAGAGCAATCACTTTGTAAATATTTGTAGTCACCAGAACGATTGAAGTATCAGGTGTGAATTCATTTTATTTTGCCAGCAGCGCACGGCAAGAATGCATGTGATGGCATTGGTGGGTCGGCTGAACATGATAAATTTCGAGTCAGTCTTCAACGGCCATTAGATGGGTCAATTTTAACCATTTAGCATTCCTTGAAAACTATGAGACGTGTCTCAGCACTCAGATAAAGTTTTTCTTTGTCCCAGCGTCCGAAATGTGTAGTGTGGCCGATAAAAATTTCGTTACGAGACATATGCAATGTTAATGAGCACATAGCAATTAAACGTGCAGCAAGCACATGTCACACCGAAATTTCCCAAAATGGTAGCGAAATCTACCTCAGCAGACATGACATAAGCTGCCATATATGTCTGTATCATGGGGTATTTCTAGCCATGCATGTTTGTTGTGATTACTGTGGCAAAAGGTCGTCAGTTTGAGCGTAAAATGACGCCGGGTTGCAAACAAACCCAAACTGAGCACCCAAATTTTGAAAAACGATTGTAAAATGCACATCAGCAGACAGGTATCGAACGTCTCAATCCCCTACAGCATGGGGTTTACAAACAGATATGTGTAGTCAGTGAACTAGTCGGATTCCATGCGTGTTTGAAATAGTAATGGTTTCCAATTTCCACGATCAATTGCTATGCCAAGAATTTCGGAAATCGCTATGATATCAATCCAACATTAGAGGCAGTGGCATCTATTTCATTACTGGATGAGTTTTTTCTTCAAAATAAGCTTTAGATTTCATGTTTTCCTTCGGCCGCACCACGGCGCTAGGAGTCCAATGTCCGCGTTTGGCGCGTAATGCAGCTCAGTTACGGGAATCCTCTTGAAGAGCATACAGAGACTTCAACGCTTCGTGCCGTTAGATGGAAAGAGAGCATGATGGTACGAATAAGGTTATATCTGCGGACGTCAAGTACTTTGTACGCCGCGTCCGTAACGGACATGCACGACCCTGCCTCGAATAGTGTTGTGCTGACCTTTGGAGGACCATGCACATGATGTACAAATGCAGCTGCTATGTGCATGATTCGCTTTTAGCTATACGTGCTTGCAACTGAAACGCGTTGTGTAGCATCAAGTAATTCCCCATTAAGCGGAATGATTGAACTTAAATAATTTCCTAGAAGGCGAACGAGGAAATGATTTAAGTACAGCTGGAAACCACTTTATGAGAAGCAGCAACATTTGATATAAAGTGATATTGTGTAGAATATGCATGATAATTGATTTGACCATGTTATTGACCTTGAACATATGTTTTAAGCTAGGATACTTACTACATGCTCTTGATCATCTTCAGCATGACAACCCCAAATTCAGTTGATTTTTACACTCAATGCAGTGCAAACGCGACAATTGATCTGACTTGAGATCAGTAACCTGAATTACCACAATAAAATGGTAGGTTGTTCGCCTTGATGAGACAACACCATGATATGAGTTTGGTGTCGATATGCTGTAACAACTCCAAATTGCAACACATTGAAGATTTGGGAATATCTTATCTCTTATATCTCTTTGACGTGCGCCAGGTCAATCACTTTCAATGACCTTGACCCGAAGTTTGCACGAAATATGCAAAGCAGGTGCATACAAAGGTACTGTTAGTTTAATCTCTCTGCGTATACTCATTTAAATACTATCCCGGAAAAGTCTGAAGGTGTAATGGGGGAATCTTTCAAGACACTCTCCCGGCCCGGCGATGGCTAAGCTTCAGCCTCATTGGGGGAGTGGAGATTCAATTGTCGGAGGGTATATGATACCAATGCCGTACGCAAAGCGACATCCATGACTTTAGCTTATCATATTGCATGCCTAAGCAATAGGGTACGACGGAAGGACCACTGAGTAAATTGTCCTTCAAATATGTCTCTGTTTGGTAATGTTGCGCTTGCCCGACAAAATAGCATTACTCCTGTAGCACCTTTCTTTTTAATGTTTGTGGTAGAAGGGCAAATCATGGGCACACACCAGTGAACCAAGTTACTGGGAACAGGTAACAACTTCATTAATCATATGTAGTAACCTGCACAGATATATTTTCAGCTCCTGCGTGGTGTTCACGGCAAGTGAAACTCAAATTTCAAGGGGCTCACATTTAATGCAATTGTATATCCCGTCATTCAACGTCCAACACCACACCCTTCCCATTCACTCATCGGTGTGCGTTCATAATTGCATTCGACGACGACTTTACCCATATTCAAGAGGAGCATAGAAACCCCCAATCGCTTTATCCCTGCCAAAAGGTGGACATACTCGTCGCTTCCGGTCGGTGTGAACGGCCAGCATCGTACAGTCAAAACCCCGCGATAATTTAGTTGGTTGAACAATCATTATGCAGCAATTGCCGCCACCGCACTAGACCAGGGACACCATCGATCGGACAATAACACCACATAATGGCTGGGTACTGGGTAGGTGTTCTCGGAGGCCATGTACAGTGCACATACGCTCAGCTGAACGAGCGAAGAGGCAGTCACGGCAGCCGGGGTGGTGGCTGGTGTTGGGATTCAGGTCGAGTTCAGGACACATTGCGCTCTGCAGTCAAGGCCAGCAAGAAGTTAAGCGGTAGTCGTGTTCTCAGGCCTGAGCATGGGACCTAGTATGGTCCAGATCAAGGCAAAGCTCCAGGCAGTTGGAAACTGCCCATTCCAGAACGACATTACGACGTCTCACACATTTACAATTCGGGTCACAATATGCTCACCACAAATCGGTAATCCCCGAGCGCTGCAGGGGATACCTCACTGTTAAGTCTTCCAGTGACCTGTGGGTACGTAACATAGTTTCCATGGGTGGAAACAGATAAATGAGTTCGATGTGACTGGCCTTCTCAGACCATATATAGGGTCTCATCTAGTGCATGTCGCCGGAATAATCTAACCCTTCATCGCACCTTTGCAGAGGGTGGGTGGAGGGAGGGGGTGTAGCTTTGCATGGTTTTGGGAGGGCACGTCCCCCTCCCCAAATGGTGGTTGTATCCCCTCCTCCGATAATTTCAACTTTTAACATGGGCCCTATGTGATATGCTTCCAATCCTATTGGGCCCGCCTATTGCCTTCATGCATTGTGCATTCCCAATAATTTTCGGAAACTTACACCTATGGGAGGGGGGGGAGTAAAGCATTGCAGAACAGGGATACCGTTGATACATCAAAGCCGCCTTCGAATGGTTGTTCCGCAACCGCTTGCTTAAATCGAATGAATCTTAGTAGAACAGTTCAGCCTTTCTTAACCCGTTTGCATTCCTCGTTGCGTTTCGCAACGCAAAACATCGGTCAGTAATCGGTATATTAACTTCCGGACAAATATCGAAAAACAGGAGGACGCTGAAATGTTCTCGGCGCGTGCTTGTTGTTGTGCACGAGATGCGTGGTGTGTGAGATCACCATCAGCTGTCGCCAGCGAGTGATTGGCGGCGGAGAGCAGGTGCCGGCCGTGGTTGTGATGTCTGCAAGGAAAAGATTGTGAGAATGCCACACTTCTGACTGACATTGTGTAAATCATACATTCTCCCCTTTCAAGATAATCTTTGCGTTGATATGAACTGATTGGGAGACATTCGCGTCCATTTAGTAATATTTCTTAGTCTAAAATTGATTTCAATTTCCGCTGCGTTAACGCATCGTCCTCCGTGTCCGCTGCGAAAACTAACCAGGAACACGTCGGTGGACAATGAGTATAGTTTCAGCACAGTAGATGTTCACAAACGCGTGATCAGGCTTACATATAGGACAAGGGCCATTCAAGTGTGCAGGCAGACTTCCGTCTTGGGGGAACATGTTACTATTTTGTTTGGCATAAAGTGATTTTTTGTTCATTTTATCCCAGAGTGCCGATTTGTCAATCTGTTGGGAGGCTGGGATTCAGTGTCCCATTTTGTGTCCCATTTTCCCCCTCTACTGAATTCACCAGCGTGGTCATCCATGAGCGCAACAAGATAATTGAAATTGATTATATCGACGAAAGACGATTTCATAGACCTCTTCCACGAACGTATGGGAACCATAGATGAAAAGTTTGAACACGACTCCATGCAAAAAATAGCGGTCAGGCAAAATATGTGGATGGGATAAAGTCGGCAGATTGGTGCCCAGAGGACAAAGGGGCATTCCAGTAATTTTGTGGACCAGTGTAATTTCAAGGTTTCGTATTTCAGCCCTCACCCATCCATACAATTTATCAAAGGCAGCCCTATTCGATGGGGATAAAAAACTGGGTGGCAGCTTCACCCATTAGTTACGCATTTCTGATCGAGGTGTATCAGAAAATGTTTCCGTTCTCAGCCCTATGTGAGTATCAAAAACAATTTGAATGGGCGGAGCTGCCCTTCTGGACATGGTCGATGCACTGGAGAATGCTTTTCCTGGTAAAAAGTTATCCATTTATTTTGGCAATTATGTCACGCCAGTGACGCTGGTGCGAGGCAGTACGCGACCGGGCTCATGGCTCAGCGGGGACGGTTCGAAACAACCGTGTAGAGAACTGCCCTCTCCGGACAACGAAGCAATTCACGAAATCTGCACGGGGAACAGAAGGACACTTCCCGGAGAAAGACTCGTCAGTTAATGTCGCGCGTTGGAACGGTAACGGAACAATTATTATGGTGTCCAATGAGCATGGTGTTACCCTCTGTCTGAAGTGGATAATGTTGTTTCGGCAAAAGAACAAAAGAAAATGAACCTGCTAGTCCCCGACGTTATTTCCAAAGTACAATGTGGGGATGAGTGGGGTGGACAGAATGAACCAGAACGTGTCCGATTACAGAGTGAACATTCGAAGCAAAAAAAAGGTATTATCGCGTGCTCGCTTCCATGTATAACGTGACCGTTAACAATTTATTTATTTATTTATTTATTTATTTCACAATACATGCCCTCCGCGTATAGTGGCTATTATGGACGGTCTGGGTATAACTCAGATATTTACAAAGAAAGGATAGATTTGTGGTCAATAGTGGGAACACATGCGCAACAAACATTCATACACCAACATAATACAATACCCATATCACTCTGCACTACACACACCGTGCTTGCAACACGAGCTGTAAACGAGTAGTTTATGGAAGTGATATGAAAGCGATGGCCTAAATGTGAGTGCATGGTGTACACAACTCTATTTTGTAAGTTTTTTGTGACTAGTGTTGCTCGTGGAGATAAGTTCGTACACGCTTCTTGAAGTTAGACAGCTTCAATGTTTTTGTTTCAGTAGGGAGTTTGTTGTAGTGGAAGACAGACGAGTAGAGAAATCTCCTGCGGCCCGCCTCTCTGTGTATGGCTGGTAGGTGCATGTGGTCGTCTGCACGCGTATGACGGTTTCGCAGGGTAGAGTTTGCAGAGATTTGACCGGCAATGTGCGTTGGCTCATCCGTCAGAATGATCTTGTGGAGCAAAGTAAGGCTGTGAAATAGATGCAGATCAGCTGCGGTGAAAGACCCAACTCGTTACGGGCATCAGAAATATTATCAAATTTCCGTAGACCTGACACGACTCTAGTGGCGAAGTTAATGATTTTGTCTAGTCTGTGGATGTTTGCTGCCGACCCGTTCCCATAAACAGATATGCAGTAGCGGATATTGGATATAACTAGGCTATTGACTATAGTGAAGAGGGTACTGGTTGGCAGATGGTGACGCAGATGGTTCAGGGCCATAAGGAATCCAGTGCACTTGCGGACCACGACAGCTACATGGGAATCCCACGACATGTGGCGATCAAATGTCACCCCAAGGTTCCTACACGAATGACTTTCATATATCACAGCGTCCCTAAAGCACACTCGTATCGGGGTAATATTGCGAAGATTCTGACGCGATCCGAAGGTGAGAAGCTGAGTTTTGGTCGGGTTTACCTTCAAACCGTTATCCAGGAAGTAGTCGTATAGTTGGTCGTACAATGCATGGCTTTTCGCGCGGATCGTTCGGTGAAAAGGAGATTTGCTTGTGTTTACGCGCGGAGTTGTTCTATTTACCGTGAAAATGCATAAACAGCCATGTGCTAATCCAGGAAGACGGTGTCCGCTCGCCACCGCTCTTCTTGAACGCGGATTGCGGCCGGACAATGTGGGACACCACATTTCGAGGTGTCAGCCCGTCTGTGCACCTTATGTCACAGTTAAACTGCCTACAAATGCGCAAAGTGTTGCACTTCATGTGCATCAAAAGTGCTCTCTGGGATACCACACGGTGAGATAAATAGGAGAATACAGCTGTGAGAAGCGAGCACGATGCAACGCAGCAGTACGTGTGACCTGAACCATGATCCCATGTACACTGAAAATGGAGCTGTCTGCACCGCCTGCCGCAGGTACTCGTATGCCGAGGTGTACATACAACATATAAAATGATGTGCTTTGTGAAGCTCGTTTACCAGTTGTTTCGAATGCGGGATGGAGAAGATTGGTGCAAGAAAAGAGGTGAAAACCGAATTGGTACAGTGGCGTTTTCACATACGTACATATGCAATGCTGCGCACACTACATATACCCTGTTTAAGCCGTGTTTCAACTAGCTCAGGCTAATGTCATCACATCGACCAGTGATACGTATCGTGTGAAACAACACTCCTGCGAACATCGACGGCACATGCCACTCCTCACTCCCTCCTGCACAAGCCAATCTGCTGCACCCATGTGCTCTTCTTTGCCAAAACGTAATGCAGTTGGATGCCGATGAACCCCTCATTATTTTTTTTCCGCAACGCGACACCTTTTGCTTTATTTTGAAAATACATGAAGTATTTGCATGCATAGTATATAGTATGTGTAGTATGTAGTTGCCGTTTTACTCATTTGTGCCACTAAGGCTATGTCATGTCCAAGGCAGAACAAAAGCATCAAGCCTTCATGAATTAAGGACATGCCTGAGTGAATGCAAGTTTCTTTACTTTTGAACTGTTCGAAATCAGGTTGCTAACGTGCTGACGCCATTTTCTGATGGATGTACTTGCCTGTGTCAGATATACATTGCAGTCTGATTCGCAGGAGGCAGACGCGATCTGAGATTACGGTCTTTTGAAAATAAAATTATAGCTCTTAATTTGTCATGATTCCAATGACACAATAATATGGGAAGCATGTTGAGTGTTCCACTACCTGACTTTCAGATGAGTTGAAGAGTGGAAATATAGACGGCTTTGTACCGCTTATCCTCGTGTGTCTTCCGAAACGAATTAATCAAGGTTATTTGATAAAAGTCTACTTAATGTGGGAACGATGGACTCGTCTGTTGAATATGGAGAGGATGAAAATTATGCCAACCCCATGCATAGTATCGCCAGCAGCCCAGCACCTCAGCTGCAGGCGCATCTCGTTTCCCGACTTCCTACATTACCGTCAAGGTTTACAATCTGGCCAAATTAACAAGCACTATGTCGTGTGGTTTGCTGGCAACCGTTATTTACTTGTCTGGCCCCTTGAGCTGCCACCAACACCCAATACGGTGGCAATCCCACAAGATGAAGGCACAACGGGTATCTGGCACCTAGCGGGTCACATGTCGGAGTGTACGGACAGACATCGATCGGAGTGGATCGGAACACACTCCGGCCGGAGTGACCCGCTGATCGGAATGGACCGCAGATTTGAGTGAACTCATGATGGTTCGAATATATTTCAAATCGGAGCAGACCATAGGCCGATGTGGACCGCAGGTGTGAGCTCACCCCAGGCTGGAGTTGACCGCGGGTCGAAGTGGACCGTTGACTGGAGTGAACCCCAGACC
Organism: Ashinkailepas kermadecensis; assembly: GCA_034440615.1. Lineage (NCBI taxonomy): Eukaryota > Metazoa > Arthropoda > Thecostraca > Neolepadidae > Ashinkailepas > Ashinkailepas kermadecensis. The sequence continues at coordinate 60,283 of JAOTOM010002788.1, read as the reverse complement.
GGAGTGGATCGCAGATGAGAGTAGACACCAGGCCATGGTGGACCGCCGTTCGGAGTGAACCGCAGGCCGTAGAGCACAGCAGGCTGGAGTGGACCGCAGGCCGGAGTGGACCGCAGGCCGGAGTGGACCGCAGGCCGGAGTGGACCGCAGGCCGGAGTGGACCGCAGGCCGGAGTGGACCGCAGGCCGGAGTGGACCGCAGGCCAGAGTGGGCCGCGCGCACACGAGCGGCCGCCCGAGGCGGCTCGCTCCCGCCTCGCCTCTCTAACGGCCACCACAGCGACAACTCACGGCCTCCACTGCGCACCTAAATCATGACAACGACCGGTAATTTCAATGCCTCGCCCGTCGGAAGCGTTGCCACACGCGGCGGTGAGCTGCGCCGCCGGGCACGCCCGTCGGGGGAGGGGGGGGGGCTGCCGCTGGACAGGCGAGCCGTACTCGGCCACTGGCCGCTCGCCGCTCATCCCACCCACTCGGCCGTTGCGGACTGCGCGCGCAGGCGCGTTACGGCGCACATTAAACTGCGCTCTGCCAAGCTCGGACGGTCGCTGAGAGTGCGCTCCTAGTGTTACGGCCTTCTGGTGACCCGGCTCAGGTCACCGGAATCCTCAGGTGACCTGAGGTCACCGAACCTCGGAGGACGGAATGATGAGACGGCTGGGGCGTGGCTGCCCAGAAAACGGCTGCCGTTTTACGCTGGTCATGGGTTATTTGGGACGCGGCTCTAGTCCGGGGTGAGTGATGCAATAATCGCGAACCCAGCTAATGTCATTGATTAATTATGAATTAATCACATTCATGAGTCAATCATAATGATGAATTCAAAGTTTAGAAGAGAACAAGTGCCAGATCTGTAACTTGTGAAAATCCTACAAGGCTTCCGTTGTCGCAGACAATCAATGATGCAGTTCGAGGTCACCCTTTACTCGCTATTTATCCGTGACACGGTCAAGGTCACGGGTCAGTCAAGGTTACTGGTCATTCAAGCTCACGGGTCAGGCAAGGTCACGGGTCAGTCAAGGTCACGGGTCAGTCAAGGTCACTGGTTAGTCAAGGTTATGGATCAGTCAAGATCACGAGTCAGTCAAGGTCACTGATCGGTCAAGGTCACGGGTGAGTCAAGGCCCCTGGTCAGTCAAGTCATGGACTGGCACGTCACCTGGACTGACACGTCCAGGTGACGTGTCACTCCAGGTCACGGGTCAATTCAGGTCACGGATCGGTCCTCAGACTGGACGGGTGCCGGTCAGTCAGTCGTGCAGTCGCCGATAAGTACGGTTGAGATCACCGGCCACTTGTCAGAGGCTCCCAGGAAATAAGAACTGGAGAACCAGTTCGTCTGGGTGGTACAAACAACATGCTAGTCGTGCACTTTCAAATCATTACGATCAGACGCTGGAAACAATACGGGGAAGCGGGCCGAAGCGTTTTAACAAGCATGTGCTTTAATCAGAGGCAATGATGTAATTTGGGTGATAGTTTGAACTGAAAGTCCAGACTTACGCCACCATGCATTAGCCTGAACTGACGGCGCGCTTAAGGAAGTTTTTCGTCGCTCTCTCTATCCTTCTCCTCTTTCTTACTCTCTCTCTCTCCCTCTCTCTCTCTCTCTCTCTCTCTCTCTCTCTCTCTCTCTCTCTCTCTCTCTCTCTCTCTCTCTCTCTCTCTCTCTCTCTCTCTCTCTCTCTCTCTCTATCTCTCTCTCTCTCTCTCTATATCTCTATCTCTCTCTCTCTCTCTCTCTCTCTCTCTCTCTCTCTCTCTCTCTCTCTCTCTCTCTCTCTCTCTCTCTCTCTCTCTCTCTCTCTCTCTCTCTCTCTCTCTCTCTCTCTCTCTCTCTCTCTCTCTCTCTCTCTCTCTCTCTCTCTCTCTCTCTCTCTCTCTCTCTCTCTCTCTCTCTCTCTCTCTCTCTCTCTCTCCTGATATATATATATATATATATATATATATATATATATATATATATATATATATATATATATATATATATATATATATATATATATATATATATATATATATATATATATATATATGTATATATATATATATATATATATATATATATATATATATATATATATATATATATATATGTATATCAGGGGGCGAAGAACTGGTATCTATATATATATATCGGTTCTTCCCTTCCTGCTCTCAGTAATGTAAGGCTTGCATCAGAACTCAAGGAATTAAAAAAGCCATCAATCGCATCAATCAAGACATCAATCAAGGCATATTCCTCCACATTTCTCGGTGTCTTTTTCTAACTACATTTTTCCCAGAAACATAATATAAAGCATAGCTATACAAGCTTAATCCTATTCAGGGGCGTAGCCAGGATTTTCTTAAGGGGACCCCGATCAACTGACTTTCATTAAACAGAGACCACATTCGGCACGCGAAGCGCGTCGAAAATTTCCGGTTTTGAGTGGTGAACTACCCTAAAAGTCAATTGTCTGCAAAGAGGGAGATCTTAGACCAGCTAAAATCACCAGGGCTTTTGACTCAGATGACATCGAGCAAAGTCCGGTGTCGCCTAGGTCCGACCTTGAAGGTGTGTAGACATTAAAATACGCTGAGCGGACATCTTAACTCATGTAATCTTTGCATGTGATATCACTTCGCTGCCTTTAAAAAAACGATCAGTGGCATTTCGACAAATTCGTAACTCCTGCTGAGAGTGTTATGCACATTTTTGGTCAAGTTTTCGTGATCTGACCTGCTACGACCTGCTTTGCACACGCTTAGAAGACAGTGCCCTATATCATACATATTCAGGTGTCTGGTATGCTTTGTTAAACCGGAAATTTTGAGCATAAAAACGCAATTTAGGTTGACCTGACTTTGTATACTGACGTGAGGACAACCAAAGTATATTTGAATATTTTTAGTTGGACAAATGCATGCGCATCGATATGCAACACTTTTAGATATCTTTGAAACTCTATTCTTAGCAGCTTTTGAAAACGTACCATAAAATGACACTTCTCGAGACCAGTGACCTGATCGACCTCATCTAGCACGATGAGCCTGGATCTACAGACAAAAAAAAACACGAACATGAAAGATTACCTATTCAATTGTCGAATACCAAATTTGAGCGCCATTACGTTACGCGTTCGACGGCTATCCCAGACAAAATTAAGAGAGTGCCTCCCCCCCCCCCCCACGGTGGTTCTATGATTAATTACTGTTCAACACATTCCACGTTAGGGCTGTCAGCTAAGCCGGAAACGGATCGTCTTTGATGAAATACAGTGCGATATTAGCAGGTTGATATGGGTAGTCGTCTGGGTATTTGCTGCGACTGCAGGAACACTGCCGTGCACGATTCAACCCCTGGTATTTCTGAAGGCAGTGGTCTGACGTTGAACAGTCCGTCGCTATGTTTGCTTGCGACACATGGTTTTGCTTCTATGACGTCCAACAGCGAAGAACTGCCCAATCGTGGCTTTTTATGTATTCGTCGTCTCCTATCGGCTGATGCATTTGCTGATGCGTGGCTGATACGTGTCATACTGCCTGAAAGGCTCGCAAATGTTCAGGGGTGGGGAATTGACCGGCGACCGGTGGGCATTGACGGGTGAGGAAATCCTGCCGGCCAAAGTAAATACCGCCACCCATACGCAGCCGCACCACAATCGTTCGGGTCGGACAACGACCGGCGCGATTTCCCGTGCACAGCCGCGGCTGGCAAAGAGCCTTGGCCGACTGGCAGCCGTCCCCACGGTCACCTCGGCTTCCCAGCACGCGTTGGCAGCTGGCCGTGTCCAGCCTGCCCTGCGGGGCCCACTCGAGGCGGCCGGCGCGGCCGTAGCCCCAGCCGTGGAGTGAGGCCTGTCCGGGGTCAGCCTTCCCCGCGGGGCCCACTCTGAGGCGGCCGGCGCGGCCGTAGCCCCAGCCGTGGAGTGAGGAATACCCGGGGCCAGCTCACCGCCAGCCAGCCGGCACTGCGTTAGCAGACGGCCGTCCGCGGGCGACGCCGCCGCCACGACCGTCGACCAGCAAAACTCCGCTCCCACGGCGTGCTGGACGCGGCCGACAAATGAATCAGTTTTCTCGGGCAGGCGTCGCGTGTCCACCGCGTCCAGTGGACCTGATGGGTGACCTGATGGGCGGACGGGAGCGGCCGCCGGCCGTCCGACCGGTGGGCCGGCGGCCGCTTCGGCAGTCGGACGCGGTCTGAGTCTCGGAGGCCCGCGCCCCCTCGTCGGAGGTGGTCTCGGAGGCCGCGCCCCGTCGTCGGACGCAGCCGGGAGTCTCGGAGGCCCGTACGGACCGTCGGACGCGGTCTGAGTCTCGGAGGCCCAGTTGTCGGACGCAGCCGGGAGATGCGGAGGCCCCGTCGTCGGACGGCCGTGTGACGTCACGCGTCGCGCCAAGGCCGGGGACGTCCGTGAACACGGCGGCAGCGGTGCGGCGGGAAGTGGCCGTGGCGGCGACAAACGGACGTGGTTCTTCCGCGAGCGACACGCTTCACGGCGCTCGTTTTCCGTTGCAGGTTGTGACAAAAGTCGGCCGCTCGGCTACCTTCAGATTGCGGAAGGGCAAGACATAGCTCGGCAGCGTTCCAAATGACGAGGCCCAAGCTCAACTCGTTCTAAAAATCACGCCATCTGCGTCCACCATCACGGATTCAATATGGAACGCAATACTGCAACGCACGATGGCACACGATATTAACTGCGTCGAAGCCGGAGTGCATCACTGGGGTGCATATCAGGCGTCGTCAGGTGAACATCGACAACACATGGCTGTGATGTCCTGCCCTTGCCACACTACACATGGCTGTGATGTCCTGCCCTTGCCACACTACACATGGCTGTGATGTCCTGCCCTTGCCACACTACACATGGCTGTGATGTCCTGCCCGTGCCACACTACACATGGCTGTGATGTCCTGCCCGTGCCACACTACACATGGCTGTGATGTCCTGCCCGTGCCACACTACACATGGCTGTGATGTCCTGCCCTTGCCACACTACACATGGCTGTGATGTCCTGCCCTTGCCACACTACACATGGCTGTGATGTCCTGCCCGTGCCACACTACACATGGCTGTGATGTCCTGCCCTTGCCACACTACGCCTGGCTGTGATGTCCTGCCCGTGCCACACTACGCATGGTTGTGATGTATTGCCCTTGCCACACTACACATGGCTGTGATGTCCTGCCCGTGCCACACTACACATGGCTGTGATGTCCTGCCCTTGCCACACTACACATGGCTGTGATGTCCTGCCCTTGCCACACTACACATGGCTGTGATGTCCTGCCCTTGCCACACCACACATGGCTGTGATGTCTTGCCCTTGCCACACTACACATGGCTGTGATGTCCTGCCCGTGCCACACTACACATGACTGTGATGTCCTGCCCTTGCCACACTACACATGGCTGTGATGTCTTGCCATTGCCACACTGCCTGTCATGCAGTTCCGCTTCGCCGCTAAATACGAGGAATGCATTGATCGAATTTTTGCAAATTACAAAGCAGTCGAGTAGACAACGAACACAGGATTCTTCGATAAGTGGGCGAACCCAGGCAACTTGCCCAGTACCCAGAAACAGTGTCCCTGCAGCAGAGTACATAACCATGAAATCGATGCCATCAGTTTCAAACGTTCAGGCAGACTAGGTGGTAAGTGTCATATTATGTGGTAAGTGTGGCACAATATGTGATAAGTGTGACACAGTAGGTGATAAGTGTGTCACAACAGGTGGTAGGTGTGTCACAATAGGTGGTAAGTGTGTCACAATAGGTGGTGAGTGTGACATAATACGCGGTCAGAGTGTCACAATAGGTGGTGAGTGTATCACAATACGTGACAGTTGTGTTGCAATAGGTGTGTCCCAATAGACGGTAGGTTTTACACAATATGTGGTAAGTGTGTCACGAGATCTGGTAAGTGTGTCACAATAAGTGGCAAGTGTGTCACAATAGGTGGCAAGTGTGTCACAATAGGTGGTAAGTGTGTCACAAGATCTGGTAAGTGTGTCACAATATCTGGTAAGTGTGTCATAATAGGTGGTAAGTGTGCCACAATAGGTGGAAAGTGTGCCACAATTGGTGGCAGGTGTGTCACAATAGGTGGCAGGTGTGCCACATTCAGTGCAGCGCGGCAGCTGCATCCCGGAGCCGTGTGCTGTCGAATGCTCTGCCTCCTGTCCGCCTGTGATCTGTCCGATAATCTGTCGCAACGCAGACCTCGTAGTAAGAAGCCGGCCGTACCCAGCTGCACGGTCCAGTTGCGGTGACATTGCGGCCGTTTTTGCCGGCCGTGTTGCACCGGCACACAGGCGAAGCAGTCGTCACACGCGCGGCTGCTGTGCCGGTGACCAGGTCGGCTCAGAAACCCGCTGCGGCGGCCAGCTCGGGTCGGTCGGTCGTGTTTTCGTGCGTTATCGCTGCTGGCATCAATTGCCACGCTAGTCTGAGAAGACATCGGTCAGCAGGACATTTATAGGGTCACCAACGGACCATAGCACGGATTGACATCTGCAAATCCCGTCAAATGCATATTCGTAGGAGTCAATCCAATTTGTGTCGACATCCGTACCAGATGCAGATTTCCAATCCGTTTTCCAATCCGTTTTAAAAAATGCAAAATGGTTCGGACCTGATTGGTTGCACTGATCGACAGCATGTAGCCCATAAACATCACATAATATTTTAGTTGCCAAAATATTTTGGTTGACAAAACTAAATTAACGCTTTGCGTGAAATGTGAATTACAATTCGCATTAGCAACATGATATCTTATGAAGCATAACAACTTCAGTTCAGATCACGTGTGCTGACTGGGCAGTCCTCCAGCCTATGCCAGCTCATGGTGCATGAGGACGAACAAAGCATACGAGAAACAGGTCAACTACCAAGGAATCAAAGAAGAAAAAGGCAACAACATGAGCTTCAAATTGAGATGTAAAAAATACTCATCGGTCGCATGCAGATGAGTAGCACTGTCTTGAATAAAATAGACACTTCCCTAATATAAACCGTGGACGAGTGGTCTAGGGGTAAGATGCTCGTCTCATAATCGAAAGATTGTGGGTTCGAGTCTCACCTGTCGCTACTCTTCGCCCGCGACCAATCGGCGTGAGAGATCGGCGACGCTATATGAATCAATGGTCGACGTGTCATAAAAACCAACAACCGAACCGCATCTAATATAAACCTAGGTAGCTACCAAACTCAATGCAATGGAACAAACATTTGTCATTCCAGACTCACTCACAACCATTTCAGTTAAAGCATGCAAACATACATCAACCTAAAGTAGTTTGTTTTGGCTCAGTGTGACTGACATGCCTTGTATGCCGTGCAGTGCCCATGTAGGCACCTAGCTATAGGTGTAGGCTTCTCAAAATTATTGGAAGGGCACCATACATGAACGCAATGGGCGGACCAAAATGGATTGGAGAGCATCCCACATAGGGCCCCATGTTAAAAGTTGACATTATTAGGAGGACGCAGCCAACATCGGGAATAAGGGTAGGAGCAAGTGCCCTCCCAAAAGCATACAAAGGTGCAACCCTGCACCTAGCTAGGAAGTTGCACACTCAATGATGCCTAGCCCTGGGCTGACAGCTAAGCACAGCCATATGTAGGTTTGGAGGTAGGCGGTACCTCACACCTGCACACCTTGCCATCAGCCAAGCACAGCCATATGTAGGTTTGGAGGTAGGCGGTACCTCACACCTGCACACCTTGCCATCAGCCAAGCACAGCCATATGTAGGTTTGGAGGTAGGCGGTACCTCACACCTGCACACCTTGACAGCCAAGCACAGCCGTATGTAGGTTTGGAGGTAGGCGGTACCTCACACCTGCACACCTTGCCGTCAATTGATGGTAATAGAGCTGTTTGGAGGTAGGCGGCACCTCACACCGCACCTTGCCATCAATTGATGGTAATAGACTGTTGGAGGTAGGCGGTACCTCACACCTGCACACCTTGCCGTCAATGATGGTAATAGAGCTGTTTGGAGGTAGGCGGCACCTCACACCGCACACCTTGCCATCAATTGATGGTAATAGAGCTGTTTGGGGTAGGCGGTACCTCACACCTGCACACCTCGCCATCAATTGATGGTAATAGAGCTGTTTGGAGGTAGGCGGTACCCACACCGCACACCTTGCCGTCAATTGATGGTAATAGAGCTGTTTGGAGGTAGGCGGCACCTCACACCTGCACACCTTGCCATCAATTGATGGTAATAGAGCTGTTTGGAGGTAGGCGGACCTCACACCTGCACACCTTGCCGTCAATTGATGGTAATAGAGCTGTTTGGAGGTAGGCGGCACCTCACACCTGCACACCTTGCCATCAATTGATGGTAATAGAGCTGTTTGGAGGTAGGCGGTACCTCACACCTGCACACCTTGCCATCAATTGATGGTAATAGAGCTGTTTGGAGGTAGGCGGCACCTCACACCTGCACACCTTGCCATCAATTGATGGTAATAGAGCTGATTTTTCGTAACCAGCACATGCTCATGGCATTGCTCATGGCAGGTGTGCGCTAGTGTTGAAGACACTGCTTACTTACCAGCCGTAGTATATTATAAGCTCATTTTAGATGGTCGAAGAAGGCAATGGCATTGTTTTCCTGGCAACAACAATTGCAATGCATACCTGGTATTCTGTCATAGGATCTTGAGCTAACAGCTCTAATTTGCTCACTATGTATATATATATATATATATATATATATATATTTATATATATATATATATATATATATATATATATATTTACATAAATTTACATACATATATACTTATTTACACATAATGTCTCAAACCCAGGAGCATCTAAGAGCCATTCTTCGTCATATTAAACAATATATATATATATATGGGACTATTATGATCCATATATATATAAATAATGGGTCAGTAGGTATCTCCTTGATATCTAGATAAGAATGAAGCTGCAGGTGAATGGATGGGTTGATGAATGTAGTCATAGATAGTATATCCACGAGCTCATTGCTAACAGTGTGATTGCAATAATCTGGATTGCATACAAGTCTGCGTACAAGTATGCCTGCCTTGATGCCTGAAAATTGATCTAACAACGGAATGAATCGAACCCAAGCTACGTTTGTATGTGTTTGACATTAAGGGTACATGTGAAAATAGTCATGACAATGTGATAGTGGAATGTGGCTGATTGGAAGGATCATATGTTTGGCAGTCAATTAAGAAAGCTCAGCATCATACAATCCCAACATTTTATTAGGCAAAGTTGTAGTTGGAAAGCAGAAGGAAATTTGATTTTTTACTCAATTTTGTTTTCATGGGAAAAGTTGGAGAGCCAATCCGCTACCCAAGTCGTATCCGTTTATATATCTCAAGCTCTATCCGATCCGCTCTGTAATCCGTACCAAACGGATATCCGTACGGATACACCCAATCCGTGTTATGCTCTAGTCACTAGTGATGCACACTTAAGCTACCAGCCATGAAAGTGAAATGCTGACTTGCGACCAGTCCAATGAAGCCTGGTCTGCAGTCCTGCATGACTCTGAGTGTAATTGCTGTGATACTTGCCAAAGTCGCCTGCACCACAAGACAGCGTGTGAAGACTGATCACGCGCATACATGTTCATCGCTGCAGTCGCATAACGCCCCCCCCCCCCCCAACATCCCCCAACATCACAGAACGACACAGACAGACTGCAATGTCGAGATAGGTGTTTCGCGGTTGGCCAGCCGCATGCACATCGAAACCGGCATAAGCACGCAATGGCCGACCAAAGCCACACCGGACACGGCAGGCGGGCGGTCGGAGCCGCAGTCGGGCCGGTGGTCGCCGGACGTGTCTCGCACGTGGTGTGGAGACTGTGGCCCGGCGCCGAGTTGCATCACTGCTGCCGCCGAATGCGTGGCCAGTGTCGACGGCGTCACGACGACGAGCCCCGACACCCCGCCGCCAGCATGGTGCTGAGCCGTCTGTGTGGCCGTGCCCAGTCGGCTCGACTCGGCACATTTATCATTTCTGCAGCCGTCCGAAATGTTTAACGGGAATGAACGCGCGTTTTTTGTTTTGTTTTTATTAATATGTCTGGGAAAATTGATTTTTCGAGATCGTTATATGACAAACAGCTTCAAAAAAAATTGAAGAGCGATTTCAAAAATAAGACAAACAAAAATGTATTTTCGCATTTCGTGACTTTGTGCTACTGCCTTTGAACAGCCATTTGTTGGCCCACCACTGCACTCAACATTTAGAGAGCCCTGTGCAGCTGTTCGGTGACTTTCATTCAAACATGATGCATGGTTGTATATGACAGTACTTAATATGACTTTCTCTTTGACATTGAAAATATATTTCCAAAAAATACTACATGTTGTAAATATTAAGCTGTCGTGCACGGCACTTCATCAGAATCTGACTTGGTGAAGCAGGCCGAAGTGCAGGCCTAATACATATCAAACATGCAAAATCCATATTACATGCTTTAGAACCCAAAATATGTTCGATGAGAACATTCTGTCGCCGCTTTTTTAAAGCAAAAGTACCCGTTCTTTTCCGCTATCCACATCAGGTGAGGTGAGAAAGAGGTGAACTTTCTACATGCAGTCAGCAGTTTGGTGCTCGGATGCACATTTTGTGATTAGTAGAAGCGGTTTGAGATCGAGACCGTTTTCCAAACGCGATGAGCAGGCAATGGCAACACAATGATTCATCATGACTGGTCTTGTCTAGTCGTCTTCAGAAAAACGACTTATTTTTAGTGTTTGAGACAAATTCCCAGTAAACCAAAAAAGGGTGCTAAAAGGGAAGGGTGCTAAAAGAAGTCATACTGCATCAGAGCATCTGCCTCTCATGTGCGTCAGGTACGACTTGAGCTGAGAGACTGAGGCCACAGAAATGATGGTTGACATATAACTTAGTATAACTTAGTATAACTTACAAGCACGGCAATGTTCTGCGCAGCTGGCAACTGAAGGTGCCATTGACGCTATCGGCCGTGTTTTCCGTCAGAACAGCTCAATACTCCCCAGCCTTAAACATTCGCCGCCGTCACTGTTTAGTGCGTCGATACGAATCGATAGAAACGGCCACAGGCGCCGGCCGAAATTACCGTCGTTCGTACCGCGCTTCTGGTGGCGATTGTTGATGCATGTTTGTGCCACTCGGCGGCAGGTGTGAAGGTACGATACAGCACGTGCAAGGCACCTGGTGCTGACAACTGATGGCCGCCGGTGGAGCGAACCATCGTTCACCGTGTTCGGACGAAACGACACGCGATCTCACTCAGGCATCATAGACACTGTGTCCCTAAAAATGGCTGTGTAAAACAAAAAGTATGGAGCTATATGACGTTCAAAGCAATGCGACAAGATCCTGGTGACATGTTCTTCCAGCAATATCCTTTTTTCCACTTAGGTACAGGGAATTGTTTTGTTTGGCTAGCGTTTTGCCATAAATAGTTATGCAACAGTTAGCGTTTTGCAATACAAAAAAAAATGTTCATGTGATATGCATCTTACGACACATGTTTGTTTAATCACATTGTGCTATTGCGGTGCCAAATCTGACAACAACGTCTATTTCCATATTTGCTTCCAGACCAAGCAGTTGTGACGGGAGGCTTTCCTTCTGCACATGGTTTAGCACTCAAGGCATGCACACACGGCACTGACATTTTTGATACTGTAGCGCCAGGAATAGAAACAGAAACGTATGTGAGTGAGTCGTACGGCACGACAGACAAGCAGCCAGTATAGAAAATGCCGAGTGACAAGGCCAAATGTGCTGCCTCAGGTCTGAAGGTCTGAAGTCGCTCACACTCAGAATGACATCTGGCGTCTTGCGGTGGGTTGGGTTTACGCCATGGATTTACGCCACCAGATTTTCCATCTAAGAAAAAGATGAACGGACTCAAATTATGCTAGCGCAACCACGAACACTTCTAGCAATGAACTTGGAACAGCTGCCTCATTTGGGAACTGCGGTTGCCGCTTTTGGACGTATATTTATCGGGCATCATGTCGTAACTGACTTTCTCTCCCCACCCCGCTTCCCGCTCATCAAGCCGATCCTCCAGCCCGTTGTGGTTACTGGCTTTGCGACGGGTCGACTGTTTTGCTTCATTTAGCGTACGGAATCTCTCACTCCAATTGGTCCCGGACGAAGAGCAGCGCATCGAACCCGCAACATTTCGGTTGGGAGACAGTACCTTACTCCTAGACTACTCTGGACTACTTGCCCCCTCTTAAGCCTACAGAACCCGATGCAAGGTAAGTTGTCGGAAGATTGGGCCCCAACTGATCCTGCTCTACAATAGTATCATCATCACTGATGCTAAGCACCAAGACTTGTGTTAGCATATAATATTTCATCACGTATTGTACTACTTGGACGAGCGACACTTCTGTTCCCGTTCTAGTGGACCCGATCAACAACATAGACCCCCCACCCTATCATGACCGGACGTAGATCCAGAGGTGGATTCATGAAGTCGTGATCACCATTTGCTGGTGCGTGCTAAGTCCACTCGGCCCTAGGAAGGTGATGGTCATCCGGTGGGATCACATCAAAATGTCAACGTTGCACCTCCGCTCTGAGAAACAGCAGTGGTTGGCTGGAGAAACAGTTGGCGACATTGGAAAACATCACGAATACGTCACATAGGATGGTGGCTAAACGTTGACGCCATGGACAATTTCACACTGCATCCAACATCGATCAAATAATCGGAATACCGCTGCCGGGAATATCCGCAGGCGGTTGTGGAATCACACAGTGATACCTCCATGCTTGCATTATCGGACATGAAGTGGCTGACCGTAGCACGTGTTATGGTATGGGAATGAGTCAGTATTGTCCAACTAACTAGTGCCTGCCCATAGCATGCCTGGCTTTCGTAGCAGCATCTCAACCTCACCGCATGTCAATGGACCAGACCATTGGGAACAGATAATGAATGACCTGTGTTTGCACATTTTATCCGAATGAACTATGATACTTGTTCTGCAGCAGGGATGAATTAGCAAGGCTGTCAGCTATATTTTGTTCCGAGTGTGCTGATGTCAAAGCCTAGAAGTGAATAGGAAATTATATAAATTCGCCAGGTGATGGAATTAATGCCTTGTGCGGCTGGTGTGGCTTGCAGGTTAATACAAATAACATTTGCTTTGACAGCATCAAACCGTTAAAAACGCACTGGAATACGAATTTTACCCATGCTATGGAATAGGATTAATGCGCGATATTCCAACTCAGATCAGGGATGGCTCGAACGAAGACGTTTCAGCCCGGGTCATGTTCTGTCCAACGCTCGCAAACGACCGGCGTTGTCGCCGCCCACCTCCTGTCGTCCAGCCACGCGGCGGCCATGCACCCGCCGCCGCGCCGGCGGCCTTGGCTGATTAGAGACGGCCGTCATTTCCTGCCGCACAAAGCCGCCGCAGTCACCGGGAAATTCACCGAACCGGCGGCGGGAGAGGACCGGCTCCTGTGGTCGGGCCGGCTCTGACTGGCACCGCCCAGGCCGGTCACACTTCTCCGTGCGCCCAACACTCCGCCCAGACGCCGCCCGAGCAGCGCCCAGACAGCTCCACACACCGCCCATACGCCGCCCAGACGCTGCCCACACGCAGCCCAAATGCTGCCCAAACATCGCCCAGCCGCTGCCCAGACAGCGCCGAACGCCGCCCACACCCTGCCCAGACGCCGCCCAAATGCTGCCCAAACATCGCCCAGACGCTGCCCGGACAGCGCCGAACGCCGCTCACACGCCGCCCAGACAATGTCAGCGTGCCGCCCACACGCCGCCCCCGCCCACACACCGCCGCCAACACCTCCCAGCCGTCAACGTTGACAGCGACACAAACAGTCCATAGAGTAGATCACCCAAAGGCTTTTGCTTAGCGCTACCAAAATATAATTGCACCACAATGTTGAAAACACGTCCTTAAAATTGGAAAGCTGAAAAACATGTTTTATTAGTAACGGTAATTCATTTTCTGTTAGCTGATTTTCATTCTTTCGGTGAAAAGAGGAATACATTATTGTCACGCAATATCTGGCTGGTCATTTCCCAAATCCTTTGCTTCCTGCATCACTTGTAGTTCAGCAGTTATTCCATGATATGTGTGCACATTCTCAGAGAGCCAGCGCCTGATCAATAGACCCCTGCGCTATCTATTGGGAACAATTTCGCTGACGGGCATCGAAGGCTTTTCCAGGTGGTTCTATGTCGGAAAATAAATGAACATGACGACAGCTGTAAGCACTGCTTTCCAATGCCTACGGGAATGGTCCGTACAAGTGTCAAGGTCACTTCGGAGTACTTTTCCACGAGACTGTCAAAAGCTGCGCCAGACAACAGAGGAGAGACAAGACAGCTGACCGTGACCTATGCCGACATCCTGGAGATGAAGAGGAATTTTGTCGGAGCCTACGCCCAATCAAAGCGAAGACGAAACTTGCCCGTCGATCTAAATTACACAGATCAGATTAAAAAAAATGTTAGCACTGGTCATACGAATACAGATGACCTCACTAACACCACACTGAGCATTGCTAAATGTGACCCATCAGACCTTACCATCGCTACCATTGTGAAATTGTTTCCAAATGGACATTGGTAAAATAGTGCCGGGCGATGTACGTTTTGTCGTTTGTCGTCGTCATTGGTGGGATGTAGTTGTAATCGGCGTCAACGACTCTGCTGTGAATACGGGTAGACACGGCGACGTATATCGCATGTTTGAGTTATTTTGAGGGAAAAAAATCAGTGCATGGATTCATTTGTCAATGGCATCCAAATGAGTTGGTTCATCTCATGTGCGTTGTTGTCAAAACCCGATGGCGTTACAACGGCTCAGAAGCATCTAGTAGGAACATCGGAAAACAATTGGCAGGTGACTAGTGGAGATCATGCCAGTGCTAGACTTCGATGCCGTGCCTGAAAACATAATTGAATTTGTCGGAAGCGTGTGCAATGATATGAACACTGATCAGTGACAGATAGTGTGGCACGCTCAAGGGTAGATAGACACCCTCAATAACGTCCGGTCGCCTACGCTGGCTGCGTGAATCCTACGTTTGCGTGTCCACAGATGGCCCATGTCACGGCCTCCGGTGTCTCTAAGCTTATGTCGCCCATGTTTCAGTGAAAAACTTCCGTATTCAGTAGGCGTGCATAAGTTCTATAACCTGGGAACGCTCAAAATAGTCGCCGTTAACGCTGACCACATGGTTGTCAGATCATGAATTGTAATCATTGACAAGTATCGGGGGTCTTCTGCATCCTGTGTGATCAGAGCTGATGAGCGTGCACGGAATATATGTTCCTACTGACACATTATTCCATATATTATTTTGTGAATAGGACGGTTAAATAGCGTACGCACTGAATATAAGTTATATAGGGAAGTATTTCATTTCACCCACACCTTGAACCAGTTATCCGCTTCAGAACAGTACACCAATGATCAGTGTCTGTATTTGAGGTGTTCATGCATTGCCTTCAGTTGAGTTCAGAACTCCAGAACTGATGCGTCTACACGCCGCTAGTGTGCTCCATTTGAATTTCAAGTGAAATTTACATCAACAACATATCGAGCGACAACTGCCCTTTCATCAGTTTAGCACATACACTGGTCAACCTCTAGCGTCAATAAAGCAAGTTTATGCCTGAGTATATATGACAAGAGAAAGTTTTCAAAACCCAGATTGTAACGGTCAGTGGCAAAATGAGTAATGCGTGCATAATTGCATGCATATTCTAGTTTTTGAACATTCTGACGCCAAGCGTAGGGATTCTGGAAGACCTACAAGGTCTCCGCAGCATAGGAAATCAATTAAAAGCACCCATTCTGTAAGATGAAGTGCTTTGCATATCCTGACCTTTGAAAGTCACGCTTGTTTCCCATTTACTGATACTGAGTACTTCACGATTACAAACACGACATGGGGTTGTAAAGGAAAACTAGCCATGCATCATAATCGGTTAAAAATGCTCTGGTAATTTGGCAAGTGACAACCATGTAGCAATGTAATCTACTAAGATAATGCAGCGAGTAATAACGTCAGCGAAGAAAGTGATAGGTGAATTTGATTTTTTGTTCCGATGGATATCCCGCGAAGTATTTCCCATGCACTGATTTATACAAACGCATATTTAATTCATCGTTCAAGTAGTTATATGGAAATACAAGACTGGTGGGAAATATTATCAGCATCCTCCATGGTAGTTATTCCACATTTGGCAGTCACGCCGGCACACACTAAATCAAAGCGCACTTTTCAACGGTGTTGTTACACCGTTTCCAATGGCCGCCACATAACCTATGGCACTTGACACGCCCCTAAGTCCACATAATCAATCAAGATACCGTTTCCAGCAATTGTCGCGCCCGTGGAATGAGAAACGAAGCCGAGTTTGGGTAATACTTCGGATGATATAGATAAAGTATTTGGCGTCCACAACTTATTGGCACCACGGAACCAATGTCAAATAGTGCCCAGATGCATTTGTGTGCTGCGTGCCATGCGCTTCCCTCTGCTATGCATGCGATATAATATAATGCTAACAAATAATAACAACAGTTACAGCGAACAAAGTCCTTGGCCTTGGCACCCGCTCCCGTAAACTACACGAGCAGCAGCGGCTCATGCCCACCCACGTGCGCCATGTTTGACGAGCATTCGCTCCGCGTTTGCTCTGTCGAGCATGCTAACACTGTCGAGCATGCTCAGCAGCACGAGCATGCTCAGCGCAGCTGCCTGTCCGCTAAGGGCGGCGTAGACATGACGCTACGGCCTACAACACCCTGATACCGTGCAACCGGTACTGTAGTGCTACTGGCAGCACTGAACTGGTACGGTAGTGGTATTGGTAACACTGACCTGGTACTGTAGTGGTACTGGTAGCACTGATACCTGTACTGATGCTGGTAGCACTGCACCCAATGTGACGATACAGCGCGGTAGCTGCTCATCTGCCGCATCGTGTGACCAAAGGTGAGCGCAGCTGGTCACTTGACCACCTGCACGCACGAGGAGAGTTCAGTGCTTTCTGAAACGCCCAGCGGCAAATCAGACATTTATAATCACATAGTGTTTTTTTTGTTTATACACGATACTTATCTAGTCATGCTTCATGCTACGAATATAATCGTTGATATTTTCAGTTGGCATTCATTAGTATAGTACTGCTGAGAACAGCAACCGAATATTTGTATTTTCGTCAATAAAAACATAGGGCAAAATGGTAAGGCGGCAGCTGTCTGATTTCGTTTATGTGCGAGAAAGCTTGATCATATTTCCTATATCCACGCGTGACGAAGCACAATATACACGTATAGCGAGTCGGTCCACACCAAGTCACACCATTGCATTTGTTGAAGTCTTTGCAGATGTGCACAGAGACAGAATGTGCAGAGGGCAGAAGGGTTACACACATATGAATATACACAATCGCCTGCTTGCTACATACCTGGTTTAATCGGGAGTACATCATAGCCTCCAATGTCCATGGCCTCAAATCAATCAAAACATGCAAAGTTCAAAAGATCCCATGTATCTTAACCTCTCCACTGCATCATAACTTGCGATAATCATAACCTCAAATTACCATAACATCCATTGGTCCTACTATCCAATACCTTGAGGGTTGTGATCCATTTGGGGATTAATACATTGGAAGTTATGAATACTGGAGGATGTAAACTCAATCACAAAGAGCTGTTTTCCAGGTGATGATGCATTGGAGGTTATGAACAATGGAAGTTTTGATACTTTCAAGGCTATAACAATTGGAAGTTTTGATATAGCTCCGCTTAGTCAAGCTATTTATAGCGAAGCTTAGTACATCAGGGTGTGTCTTCAAACACAGATCAAAAGTGACATACTGTGGTTTACGGGGACGCATCAAAGCACAAATAAAAAAGCATGAAATTGTATTTTAAAGCAAACTGGTGCTTCCCCACAGTCATGAAAGTTGTATTGTCTGCGACAATAGCAATCCTATCCTAAGCTTCTATCCTAATCCTATCCTAATCTATCCTATCCTAATCCTAAGCTTTGCAATTTGAACATCTGTTTTATAGATGCATAATGTGCGTTTCTATTAAGTTCTGATGCACATTTTCAGTCATCGTTAAGAAAACAAGCATGGGTCGACCGAAAGTTAAAAATCTGTATGGCTTCATGATAATTATCAATGCAAAACCTACATGGTGCACAATACAATTTGTCTTTGCACATTAAAAAACAACAAACGCCTGAAGAAATTCGAAATGCGGTACATCCAAGAGCGTGAGAACGGCCGGTTTCAGAGCCGCAGCCAAGTGGGACGGACCGGATCTCTTCCCCTTATCGCAACCAAAATTACGCTAGATGAGACAAAAATGTTGTAGGCTTTCACCGCGAAAAATCCTAAATTTTCAGCGCGCAAAAGCGCCGTGCCCCCCCTCGCTAAAGGCTCCGAATGCCCCTCCTCCGCCTACGGATTTTTAGCCGAAAGCGCCCTTCCGAACAAATGGCGCCCCTCCACGTGAGTGCTTCCATGACAATTCCTGCTGCCAACAACTTCTCCACCAGGAGAATAACCCGTGTTCTACCGCCAATCCAAGTATGGTTTCACTCTCAATGAACAAGTCCTGACTACGCCACAGGTCACCGTAAAGCGCATTGCAGTTACAAAAGAATGGTTGTTGACAGGACTAGGTGAAGGTATCGAGGAAAAAATCATTTCATTTGAGGCGTATCCGACTTGCACATATCACGTGCTATTATCTCAATTATCCCAGATCTTTGTCTCTAATTTCTTACAAGTGTCTCACTTGTCATGCATATCATATTTACACACTGAATTACAGCATCGCCGGCACTAATGGCAGAAGCTTCACACGCTCTGTTTTCGCACAACAAACAAATCTGATAAGCTAGCCATACCTGCATTCACGTAATATAACACAAAGAAGCCTTCTATGCATTTGTGTAACTTAATGCACTTTCGGTGGATCGCTGTCCCCTCAATAGTTGCTTTTCCCTGTGTCCTCTGGATTTACCATGTGGCCCCATGGAGCTTTTCCACGCGGTGAGCTGCATAGCCAACACATGCATCGGCCATCCCCTCTACTCAGCTTCATAAAATGTCACCCGTAATCATGATGCTGGAGATCACTTTCTTTCCAGTTCTCACATATCAGCCGTAATTGTTGTCCAGTCATTATCATATCCTGCGGATTTGTGTGCATCTCATTTACCATCGTCCTCACCGAGTTGTGCAGTCACACGACAATCACGAAATAAGCTACCAGTATCTGTCTGAAACGAAGTGTACGAACCTGTAAAAATAAAGCGGACGGGTTTCGCAAGAAAAAGCAACTCTGGTTGATGCGGCCGATTCCGAGACGCCACAGACGATCCAAGCGCAAACATGAAACTCCCGATGACGGTTTTCGGGGGCCTTCGGCAGATCAAAGGAGCCGACCGTCGGGCCCGGCCCGACCAACGGCACCGTGAGCCGGTGTTTCCACAGTTGCTGCGACCCTGCAGCACTGCGCTCCACTGCGCCGCAGAGTCCAAGGCCGCGCCCAGCCGGCCAAGTAGTTTGTAGGCCGAAGGAAATTGGTTCCGTGGGCGGATCAATTTGGCGACCGCCGAGTCTGCCGCGCGTGGGTCACGGGGATGACAAAGTACCACTGCGAAGACGACTCAGCATGCAGCCTGCGGTCAGTGGAATACTCTCTCAGTGAACGGAACAAGTGCATAAGCAGACTCGCACACAGCGTGGACACAACGGTGCTCAAATCGGTAACTGAGCCCAGGTATATAAAATGCGAAGGCGGAGGACGTTTGATTGACCCATTTACCGACAAAGGTGAAGCTATTTTAGGTTGAGTCACACCTCCCGCCCTTGACAACAATATTTTCCTGTCTTTGTTTTGCCATGGCGGAGGAGAATCCAAAGGTGCACCACTTTGCCAATGGCATACTTCTTCCGCCTGTTTAGCAATTTGTGGTTATTCTCAGGGTAATTCTTTAGGATTTTCTTCTTGGCAACTCTTCTTCTCGGTAATTTCTGAACACGTCACTGGTCGAACGTGCCGACATGGTGGCGAACTTACAGCGACGAAAAACAGCTTCGACTGAAACCGGTTGACCCTGTGCCCTTATGTCACAGTAAGCCGTAAATCGTAATTATCAAACCGTAAGCAATGTTGAGTAGCCCTGTCGATGATCGAGGTCAGCCTAAACGATCTGCACAGCC
Organism: Ashinkailepas kermadecensis; assembly: GCA_034440615.1. NCBI lineage: Eukaryota > Metazoa > Arthropoda > Thecostraca > Neolepadidae > Ashinkailepas > Ashinkailepas kermadecensis. Next base: position 40,032 of record JAOTOM010002788.1, on the reverse strand, counting down.
GACCGAGCTCCGTAGCCTCGGACCCTGGTGGCGCTCCACAGCGATCCATGCAGGGCGATGGCTATATGGCCATCAGCTAACACACTGTTCCCCGGCGGCTCGACTGGCAGAGCAGCAACACGCTGTCAGACTGCCACAAATCCTGCCAAAGTGCCTCCACGCCCGTCACGCCCTATTTACCGGAGCAGGCAGTACCCTTTAAGGTAAAATTTTACATATTCGTGTTCTTTCTATCACCAGATAGTGCAGGAGTGTACGGACATTGACACGTGGTCTGGTGGCTTCTTATGGTTCTGAACATTGGGACATTTTAACGACTGTCACACCAGTCACCCGCGAGCTGTTCCAGCTCCTATGCATGGTTTGAACGGCGCCGTGACAGAGTTGGCGATTTTTCGCTGCTGGGCTATGCCGGTGCAAAAGTAGCGACCGTTGTTCTGGTAGCGTAGTAGAAGTGTGCGACGTGTGTAACATGAACTCATCCTTCGCAACCTACCGCTTTGTCATCTAACCCATTTGACGTTAATGGGCAACAGGATAGGACCCCTGTCACATAGGCGTCCTGGACGGTACGGTAGTTCGGCGGGTGTTAATGGGTAACAGGATAGGACCCCTGTCACATAGGCGTCCTGGACGGCAGTTCGGCGGGTGTTTGCTCCCCTGTCGACAGGCTCCGAGTCGCGGCTGCCGCCCGCGCGCTGACCGGAGTCCGGTGCACACCACAGAGCCCGCTCCACCTGATGGTTGTCGCCGACGGCGGTGACGTTACGGGGGCGCACTGTACGGCGGCACGTCCATACCAGACGGCATGCCGCCGGCTGCCTGGAGTCCGGTGCACACTACAGAGCCCGCTCCACCTGATGGTGGTCGCCGGCGCGCTGACCGGAGTCCGGTGCACACCACAGAGCCCGCTCCACCTGATGGTTGTCGCCGGCGGCGCTGACCGGAGTCCGGTGCACACCACAGAGCCCGCTCCGCCTGATGGTTGTCGCCCGCGCGCTGACCGGAGTCCGGTGCACACCACAGAGCCCGCTCCGCCTGATGGTGGTCGCCGGCGGCGGTGACGTTACGGGGGCGCACTGTACGGCGGCACGTCCATACCAGACGGCATGCCGCCGGCTGCCTGGCACGGGATCACCGGAGCGTTCCGCGTGCTCACGGCACACGGCGCGGGCACGCTCGGACAGCTGGGTGGGCAGCTGCCCGACGAGCGATGTGTGTTCGAGTTCATATCGGCACGGAGCTCGCAGGAGTATCGATCGCAATCGACCTACATCCAATTCGGACCGGAATCTACTGAATTACCCTCCCGCCAACTAAAACCATCCAAACACGAGGCGGTCAGTCCTACGTACGCAGCATCAATGACAAAACTATGCGCGTTATTGTGCGGTACCGGTCGGGCTCCCAGCCAATGCAATGTATATTGGGTGAACCAGTCGTGCAGCTGGTGTCGTTGGTGGCTATTGGCTAATGCGAATAACAGATCAACGCTTTCAGTCGCGGCCACCCCTCGGACTGTCGCAGCGTGAGCCATAAATGCCAGCGAGCCCCTTCCGTGACAGTCATGCCGTAATAGGCGCTGGACCGCTTCAACCTGAGCTTCAATCTGCCCCGTCCTCAACGGCTGTCTCATAACGTCGGCGAGTGCTGACCCACATGTCCCACATGTCCCACATTTCCCACGTGGCCCCCACAGACCCACACATTAATGCAATGCTTAGATCGAAAGCAGAGATGGAAAATGGTGCAAAACATGTGGCAAAAACAAAGCATGGACAAGATCCGTATTTTCATACAGATATTACGTATATACACGTGTGTATGCGTACTTCCACCTGCCGTGTATAATTTGATAAACCTTTCATACGTACGTGTTTTCAAACAATATTTCATAAGCATACGCGTACTTTCATGGTGAGAAGTACACAGACAGCCTATTTCAGCGATCACACTTAAGAACTAAGCGTGGAACAACATCACCTCAGTCGCTCCGCTTTACTCTACTACTCGTTCTGCTCCAGATTCGCACATTTGTTCACAGCGTGTTAAGTCACGCCAACGATTCGCGCAAAACAGGCGCGTGGCGGGCGTACACGGCGCGTCTGCCGTGAAGGCCGCACATCCCGGCCGTGACCGGCGTAATCACGCTTTTTACGGCCACATTAATGGCCATTGTCAAAGAGATCAGGTTTTACACAACTCACAAAAAGAAACTACCGAACAATGCCGCTACATTTTGTACAAATGAGTCCCAAACAAGGGGAACCTAAACAAGATCTTGGTGAATACAGAGCTGGACATCGCCCGGGATACGCGCCAATAACGGTACGCCGCCCGGAAGTTAAGCACTAGCGCGGGCCATTATTGGAGCCATGCTTCTGCATTAGAAATAATTGACTTAACGTCAGCTGTTGTTAATTAGCGGGCCAAGCGTCCCAGAGACTGTACATGGCTCTGATATCCATGTTACCCACGCAGTGTTGACGCGGCACATTGGTGACCGTGCCCAGCTGTGGCGCCATTGAAGATCCCCAAGGCGAGGACATCCTGTCGACAGATGGCACGCAGGCGACCACGACGACCAGTGACCTTGTGACAGGCCATCCGCTGTGGGGCTGACTGTGCTGCACGCGGGTAAGAGGGCACCCACACTCCAACATCCGGCCCCTGGCTTGGCAGCGGACCTGTGCCCGGGCGTAGGAAGTGCACGAACACCTCGTGGCAACACCATACCCAGGTGGTTTGATCGGGGGAGGGGGGGGTGTCTGTCTCCGGTCCCAACCAAACCAAACTGAGCCTCGTCCACACTGAACTAAATGTAGAGTACTTTATATAATGTGGAGTAACATCAAATGGCTAAATATGGAATAGTCTATCTCCGTCCGGCCATGATACGCCAACTTTCTCAGCCCACCATGACGAGCGATCGTTCTGGACGTCCTGGCGATTGGCCTGGGGACTGACGAACTTCCCCCGGTTGATGTAGAGTGCCGATCCCCGGCCGGCGCCGAATTCATGCGAGCGCGCAGAGGATATCGCCAAGACGCGTCCCGTGCGAAACACGACCAATCTGGCGCGCCGACGTCGGCCGTCAGTTCGGACAATGTCCTGGCCGTACGGTCACGCCTGGCCACGGCCGGCCGCCTCACGTGCTGCCAACTGACGACCACTTCAGTCCGTTGCGGACTGAAGTGGTCTGAAGTGGTCTGCTGCATGCGCTGCTGGGAACGGCGGCGGCGACACCAATTCCGCAGAACCTCCACAATCGGGTTACGGCTGAGCGGGCAGGCTGAGGTTGGGGGCCGGGCGGGGAGCAGGTGGATCGGCGGCGAGTCATTGGTCAGAATAGCAGACTGACGCGCGCCGTGCAAGACGCTACCCCATCAGTGCACGCTCTGCTGCCTCTGTTACGGCCGCAGCGCATCCACATATGGACAAGCTTCGTAAACGTTTGCGTCTGTCTAGAACTACCAGCGACTCTTTAGCCAGCGTTGGTGACGTCACTAATCTGCTTTCTTGCCGCCCACGCAGTACTCGTTTGGTATCAGATGCAGCAGCGCTAATCACTGTTAGTTCCGAGCACGCCTGCCACACCAGCGGTCGTAGGACTTGAGGCCGTTGGCATCCGGGGTCATGCACCGTCGCTCGATCATGACAAGCGGTTTAATGTCCCCCTCCCTGCCCACCCGATTACCAACTCCTGAAGGCGCATCCGACATTCAGTGGCTTTTCATTATTCCAGTTTTGCATATCCGGTCACGGCTGAACGCATACTGCCTGATGATTGAATTTCGAGCAGGGGCCGATCGCCCCTTGTGTATTTCACGACTGGCGACTGATGTTCCGTTTCACGAAGCGGATCAGTTTCGAGGCAGGCAAGTCGGTGAAAAACAGTGCAAACATACTTTTTTGCTATTCAAAACTTTGTTTTCTCAGGATCATTCGAATGTCTTTTGATTAGTTCATAAATATAATGAGGCTGTCCAAACTATTATCGTACCAATTCGTGGAGCGTCAACCGCCACTTCAGTTCAGTATTGCATAGCTTGATTTGTCCTGTACACGACAAAAATTCGATTATTTCCACAAGGGCATTCTGATAAGGCCAAAATTCCCAACGCAGCTCGTCTCACAGCCCACGAATCGGGTCCAGTTCCCATACGCATTAAGATGGCTCGGTTACAAATAAAACAAGCTATGCTATTCATACTAAGGCGTAGCATCGATTAAATGTTTGCTAATTAGTATGGCTAATTATCCGTAAGATATGAGGTTAAAATATCCGTTGAACGACAATCATTGCGTGATGTTGATCGCAAAGCCCGAGAGCAGGCGCAAATAAGCCGTACATGCTGGGGGTGCCTTCAGTACTGGGCCATTGTTGATGTTGAAGTAAAAACGTGCATGGCCTAGCTATCACCATTATGAGCATTTCGATATGCACACCTTATAGTTTCACTTAATATCATTGTCCTATGCACTGAATTTCAGTAGGGAATCCCGAGATCAATACTTTGAAAGTGTTCTTTCTGGAAAGATGCAGAAAATCAACAATGTTCGACGCGAGTCGACGCGACGAAACATACGGCATGAAAATCTCCCCATGCTTTTGTGCACGACCGAACTTGATTTCCTTGCGACCATTCGCGATCGGATGAATAATTTAGTTCCAAACATGTCTCGGTCTTTAACACGTCGCGCTTCCGGTCACGCGACCTCAGGGCAGTCACTGCGCTGGCCGCCGGCAACTTGAGGTATGAACTGAGCACCCTCCATTGCCAGACCCGGTGCTTCGAGTCCTGCTCCACATCAGCTAACGGATGCCGGTGAGTGAGGGACGGGTGTCAGCCCAGGACAGACCGCAGTGCCGGCAGCGGAGGGAGGAAGCGACGGCGGCGTTCAGGCAGGGGGTGGGCCTCCGGGTGGACCAGCTCCGTTCCGGTGGCAGCGGGAACTCTAATGACGGCAACACCGCCCGCCGTGCCTTTCGCTCGCCAGTGAACTTCGCCGCCTACACTGGGGTCAACCAACAACTGATAACGGACATCTACATCATACTGCAGGTATCAGCTGCTTATACGTGATAACGGGTCATCAGCATACGGATAACATACTGCAGGTCATCAGCTGCATCATACTCAGGTCATCACACATACTGCAGGTCATCAGCTGCATCATACTGCAGGTCATCAGCTGCATCATACTGCAGGTCATCAGCTGCATCATACTGCAGGTCATCAGCTGCATCATACTGCAGGTCATCAGCTGCATCATACTGCAGGTCATCAGCTGCATCATACTGCAGGTCATCAGCTGCATCATACTGCAGGTCATCAGCTGCATCATACTGCAGGTCATCAGCTGCATCATACTGCAGGTCATCAGCTGCTCATACTGCAGGTCATCAACTGCATCATACTGCAGGTCATCAGCTACATCATACTGCAGGTCATCAGTTGCTTCCACAAGGTCAATACAGCAGTCCTGTTCGACGTCTGCCAGCGCACAGCTGAGCGCTACGCGGCTCTGTGTGCGTTGCATACCATGTCCACTACCCTTCACAGGCTGCTGACCCACCAGCAGAAGTTGTCGAGTCGTGCCAGTTCCCAATCGGTATGATGTCGGAGGAAGCCGCCGAGTTCGCCAACAAGCGCGTCCGCCAACACAAGCTGCGGCACACTAGGAAGAATTCGCGCCTCCACACGATGTGAGACATGTTTGGCTATCTCATGGTAGCCAACGACCCACTGTTGAGCAGCCTAAACCCGCAGCGCCGATGAGGAATCAACGCCAACCGCCAGGTGAAGCTACTGCCGGAGACTCTGGCTCTGCTGGCTGAGCCCCAGCTGCCTGCCGCCGAGGCGGAAGCTGTGGGTGACAGCCCCGCGTCGCCATCGGCAGTGACAGCAGCAGCAGCCGCAGCAACAGCAGTAGCAGCAGCAGCATCAGCGACGGAGACAGCATCAGCGATGAGTGTGAGCAAAGATTTGATTTGTTTGTGCTGGAATATTGTATAAAATATACGTGAAGTAAACCACATCTGAGTACATGTCACTTGATGAACCTCATATGAGCAAACATCAAACGTGCGTGCCCATGCACCTGTCACACGTCACATCTCAAAACGCCCCGGTTGACTCCGATTCGTTGACCTGTGACATCAAAAGGGGGTCAGAAATGGCCAAATCTGGCCGGCTAGCATGGATTGCTTTGGATCACTCTAACAGCTACAGTTTTTATCGGGTAGCTTTGAAACCGGTTTTAAACGATTCATCTCGATTTATCGCGTCAGATGAGCGGCAACAAAGTCATATATGTTCACTGGTCATGGTCACTTAAAGGTTATGTCAGCTAAAATTATGCCAGGTTAGGCAAAGTTAGAAGATGTTACGGGAGCGTGAATTGATGTAAATCGTGTTGTTTTTACGTGCCAGTTTCATACGCTTATATGCTGACTACAACGCACCATAAGCCTGTAAATCGACACTAACAACATTGAGTCACGTGAGGTAAAATAGTTTTTCAGTAACCTGATGACAACCTGGCTCTTGGCAGCCATAATTAACCATCATAATAAATCTTGAGACCAAGCTGACGCCAATACGATGGACGGCAGCACGAAAGCACCCGAATCACACAAACTGCCGTGCAGACCTTTCGTTATGACATCATAACTCCTTGACCTGACCTGACCTGAAGCTATTCCTGGAGTCAAGATGTACCAAATTGACCGTTCTATTGGTATGCAAAGTTTGGTAGCGCTCCGGCCAACGGAACGCCAGCTAGCAATTAATTCAGATTAAATCGCAATTTTCCCCACTGTGGGATGAGCTGTAGTAGGTACTCGTATTCACCAATCGTTGTTCACCAATTCTCGGAGTGCCGTGATCATTCGAGTGTTTGTTTATAAAGTATATATATATATATATATATATATATATATATATATATACATATATTTATATATATATATATATATATATGCAAATATATATATATATATATGTAAATATATATATATATATATATATATATATATATATATATATATATAACATATATATCCATATATATATATATACGCGCTGAAGCATCGGTGTACATATTAATATTTTCTGCGAGTGACTCAAATTCGAAAGACTGACGTCCATGCGAGATACATTGCCAGGCACCTTGTAAAGTGGCCGCTTGAGCATGTTGCAGACAGCACCACCTGGCGATTGGAGGCGACTCCACAGCAGCGAGCACTGCCTACACGGGAGGTGTGAAAGCTCATGTGGATGAGATGCCGGGGAGGACGATGTGCCGACCGGCCGGCTGATGTGCCCTCCAGGCAAATGGGAGGCCTCTGGCCTCTGGCAGCTCTGGCGAAGCCATTGGGTGGTCCCGCGTCCAACACAGGCTTGAGCAGGCCTGTAGGAAAGTTTCTGAGCATGGTAGATGACTTGCCGCTGAAGCCAAGCTCCACGATCACAACGGCACAGCAGCTTCCTGAACTGCATGGCGATGTTGTGGCTAATCTGTCGCCAGAAGCGTGCCTTTGAGCTATGTCAGGCACTCAGAGCAGGGGAGGTGTTACATGACTTGACAAGGTTGAAGTGCAGCAAACAAGATCATGCTGACTAACTATCGCCAATATTATCTGTATTTTGTGGACGAAGGAGCAAGGTCTGGAGGGAGAGAATCTTGTGAATCTGGAGCTCAACATAGTGGCTTGTGGGGAGCTACTACCCTGGCTCGGGATCAAAGCCATTACCTTGGTTCAGGATGAAAGTTTTTACCCTTGTTCAGGATCAATCACAACACCACTGACTGCCAGGAGAAGCCTGCAGCATGTGCTCTGCCAGCTGTCCTGTGGAGAGAGCAGAGCGAAGTGTTGAACTCCGACCATGGAGACAGCACAGACGGGCTCTTCACGACACAACAGTGGACACGACCGTCAAACGCTGCAGCTCTTTGAGCGTGAGAAGGGAAAATTTGAAGTGAACATGGTCCTGAAGATCAGAGCAAAGGAGGCGCAGCGGAAGGAGCAGGACAAAGTCGGGCATGTGAAATCAGGTTGGATAAAGAGACCAGATCGAAACCTCATCAGACAGTGCCACATCCCAGGAATCAATACTGATGCCTCAACCCTAACGAGATGAACCTCATCCCCTGCAAAAAAATGTCCAAGATGGCCGGAGAACCTCTCATGGACGTCTACTCACGGTGTTCCCAACTATTCACGTCAATCCATTGGAAGGCCTGTGTGAAGCAAGTTACCCAGGCTGCTGTTTCAGTTTATGGGTATGAGAAGATGGGTGGCTTCATCAAAGCTGCCTTCATCACAGGGGATGATATCAAAGCTTCTATGCACGATTGCAACCACGATACGGATAGACAGTAGTCAGCGCGACAGCTAGATCTCCCAGCCAGTTTTTGTTTAAAAAAATAACTGTCGCTACATAGAGCCGATTGCAACGGCCCTGATCAGATGTTTGCCGGTGAGTTGAGATGGGGAAATTTTGTTTTAAATGTTGTCTTTAAAATGCACCCTCTTGGGTAATGATCTACTTCTTTGGCTAGGTTACAGCATAACAAACATCGGAACACAATCAAAATTAGATGCGGACTTGGACATCAGAAAATGGAAGCGTATCTTGGTATTGTATTTCTCAACACTAATTGTCTCAGAAGAAGCTACAGGAAAAAAAATCAAATCATGCAAAGCTTATATTTCGCTCTATTAGTGCCAATACCCATGCGATATAACCAAAAATAGAGACCGACTCAGACATTACAAGATAAGCTTGCCATTGCTTTAAGTTTGTTGACACAAACCCGTCACTTACTAGGACGTTGAGGACAATTCAAACATGCTGGATAACAACATAGCCGTTTGACTAACTCACGGTCAATCTTAGTTTATGGCTAGAAGCTTTCGGATATCAATAAAACTAGATGCGGACAAATAAATTAGCTTGTCCTGGTCGTTGGTTTTTGTCGACACAAGCCCAAATGCTACGGAAAGTCAAAGATTAGGAACTGTGCTCTTCGAAAATGTGAGGGGTGGACAAATAGGTTCTCGTGTCATTATTTCCATATGCCTACCTAAATTAGGATTGTTCGCTTCACATGGCCATCGCCTAACATGAATTCATACAACTGCGCACGCCACTCGATCACGCCTGCTTTCGATCCCTGTCGACGTGTCTCTAATCAACAAATCCACCATCTCTGAAAGACACTTCCGCATGCAATCCGACATGTATTGTGGACCGCACGGCAGACACCTGGACGACAGCACGATATCCACGCGCGGCTGCTCGCGTTCTTGTGCTCGGCTCGTGCCGACAGCTGGCCGTCTATTACGGCCGTGAAGTGAGCAAAAGAATAAGGCCACGCAAGGCACAGCGTCACACATTACTCCAGGTGGACGGCAACACGTGTATCGATTTATAAACGTTTCTAAAACACTGGCCGGCATCCGGTTTAGCAAATAGAAATGAACTGAAGCATGCACGTAAACAACGCCCGTTCTATAAGTATGTGCAAGACCTCCACTGATATAACGCTCGTATGCAGCCATGGAACAAATTTGTCGTCCGCATCGAATTTACCCACATCAACTGCCGATATTCGTGACATTAAACATCGTAACATCATATTGCACGTTCAATGAAGATCAGCCGGGGCGAAGACCTAAACGAGTTGGTTATTGTAGTTCGGGGCCGCATCGACTGCATAGGTCACACGGCGCCAGGAGATCTCAATGAAACAGATACAATACCCAGTGCACATAGCGAAGAGCCTCCCTAAAAATGACGTCCGAACACGCAAATCACCATAAATAATTGATAACTGACGAACGATCACTGATGCTTGAGTATGCTACCAGACACCTACAACAAACACCCTACAGGGACACACGTGCAGCGCCATCTACAGCCCGCTGCTCGCAGGGCTCTGGACGGTCTTAGCAGATGTAGTTTCACCTACTTCTTGACTTCACCGCCTTGGCTGACCCAGTCAGAGAAAGAACCTTTGTAGATCCTGCGAAACGAGAATGTGTCAAGTGATCAATGTGGTACCAATGTTTGCAGCCTCTCGAAATCGAATGCAAAAAGACTAAGTGCACGCAACCCGAGTGCACCGCAATTCAGATCGATTACCGCGACCAGATACTCATAATGAATCATAATCACAATGAAGCATAATCAAATCATAATGAAGCAAACGTTCGCTCGCGCTGCGCACTCAAAACGGTTCAAGTCAAGTCGGTTCAAGTCAGTTCAAGTACGACTGAACATTGTAATACCACTGCTACCGTGCAGGTATCTCGTCGTCGTGGACATCAAGACAACAACAAAATAGATGCACTTCACACACCACAACAGAACATCACAGTGTCGTCCGAGTGCAGCCCCGGGCAGCAGCACGCGGCGCCGACAGCAGCGCCTCCTGCCCCCTGCCTCACTCACGCACCCACCCACCTCATGTTGTAGAAGCCGGCGGCAGTCAGCAGACCGGCCGCCTTGGCAGCTCTGACGCCCGACTTGCAGTGTACGATCACCGCCTGGTGGTCGCCCGGCCGGGCGAAGCCGAACCGACTGCGGAACGCCGACTCGGAGAGGCGCAGCGCGTCCGGGATATCGGGTACTGGAGCGTGGTGGTGGTGGTAGCCGTCAGTGTCGGTCAGTTCAACACAACACATACTCATCTGGATGAGATGTGATGCCCAATCGAACGCTTCTACACTCGTTCCACCGCCTGCTATCGGAATAATTTTGCACCACACCTTTCCGTGTTTTAAGCTATCTAAAATAAAACCAACCTGCAAAAGCATACGACAAAAACTTGAATCACCTTTGTTACATTGTCAGCCCACCTAGATGCATTACATTCTGCACCATTGCACTAAGCGTCACGATTGTTTTTCTGGCTTTGGCGGAACATTTCCACTCAAAGCGTACATTTTCAGGACAATTTTTAGACTCCCGACAGATGGCTCAACCTGGACTTTGGCACTCTGCCGGTGACGACGGTCACACAAAGGTCTGTGTCAAAGGTCAAATACAGGTCACGTGACGGATGTCAGTGGGGACAACGATTATACTTGTACACGGATCGAGCCGTGGCCCGTGACCGAGGTTTTCTTACAAGGCTACATTAGCAAAACATGCAACGATGACAATAGCATACAAGCAATAGTCAAATGAAGTAATATGAACCCAATCGAAAGGGTAACAGGATCAATTCGACGTTCCAGAGCATCGGAGAGGGAAACTCGACAGGATACCATGCGAACATGTAACATATTGCGAGAGGGGCCAACACCGAGGGGAGATAGTCCCGTCCCAATAAACGAAACCTCTACTCGATACAAAATTGTCCGGTACCTCGTAGTTGTATTCTAAAGGGAATTGAAGCATGACAAGAACTTCACGACAGGGGTGTCGACTTACTTATCTGGGGCAAAGTTTACATTTACCAAATGTTTTCTACATGTAGCTGACCGAGGATAGAGGTTTTCTGTCGATCAAGGTACAAGCTATAATTCAAGACAGGTTTGAAAAAGGAACACTATGACGCCTGGAGAGCACACGGAACTTCATCGAAAGCACATTGCAGCTCAGAGCGACACAGAAAGTGTCCGCAATCATAACCATGACTGATAATACAAAATCCATGTGAAATCATATCTAGACAGCATACCGTGTTCCGAATCAAGCGCTCGTGATTTCCCGGGATACAGTCGGCACACAAGAAAGCTTGTGACGCTAAAATTATGGATCAACAGTGGCTACTGCAAACCTACAGCGTATTACTTCGCCTGCTGAACAATAACGGCACTCACGTGGCAGGTTGACAGAATTGGGAATCTTCCCGGCTGATTTTAGTTCATCCGGGTTCCGCACATCGATAATGATGGCGCCACCATCGCTTACAGCCTTCTTCACGTCGGCAAAATCAGCGCCTGAGGGTCGACGGAAGTGTCACCAAGGCGATGCAGACGCCCGAGGCGCAACGTCCAGCAAGACGCGCAAGCCAGCTGTAGCCCTGTGCCTAGAACACCATTGAACGGTTGAATGGCCGCTGAACGCCAGCGTCACAGCTAATCGCTTGGTGATTTGCATCGGCCAAGCTTCCACAATAACACTTGTGCATGCGCTCTCGACAATCGGTCCCAGGCGAGGGAAAAGATGGGTGCATGAAACGCCCCACAGGTCATCGCACATGCTTTTCCGGCTCGCAGATACTGAGTTTCTGGGAAAAGACGGCAAATACTGAGGAATCAATCAGAGTACTGTAAACAGTGACATAATACATGCAACGGGTCAACGGACATAAACTTACCAGCAAGTTAGATACCAAGAATGTCAATTGAAATGGTCGGTCAATAAACAGCCTCGCATCCGATCGGACGACAAAAAGATTCGATGGGGCGATCTTCTTGCTAGGCCTCACAAGACCCATTTTTAGTGACAATTTACAGGTTGCACATGCCAATCTACATATTCCCGAAGGAAATTCTGGCACAACAAAAACTATTGAGGTTTTTCTGTATTTTGATGGTTGGTTACGATTAGTCCTTCCAAAAGTTTGAGCACCTAATCACGCACACACTAAGTACAGATGGTTAGTCACAATTCCAAACGAATTAATATCAGGCTTTGGAGTAAGGGCTAGCTTCCAATGGCATCGAATTGTTTAACCATCAATAGCCATAATGTACAATGAGACGCAATCCAACTCCCCCATATAAATCGCACGTGCAGAATTTCACAAGCTATTTTACAAGCGATTATTGACTGCAAGCTGATATACAAGCTGCGGACTTTGCGGCGCATCGACTGCATGGTCATTTAGCGATATACAAGCTGCGTTGACTGCTCTGGCAATATGGCGTCACCAACCCCTCACGCCGGTTGATTGCGGGATAAGGGCGGATACAAATCGGCCTCGAACCCAAACCTCTCGCTTGGGAAACGAGCACCGTACCACTATGCTAGTAATCACTCCACATGCAGGGTGCAGTGCAGTGCAGTACATGCCTCTTACCCCATTTCGAAGTGCCAAAGATAAGTTGTGAGAGTACGGGTGGAGGGACGCGGAGTAAGTTTGGAAAGTGCGTTCCAGGCCATTGTCGCATGCGCTTCAGCATACGCAGAACAACTGTGGAGTTGAAACCCAGCACTTAGATAATCTGCAAAATGGCTCCATTGCCAGCACATTGCAGCGAAACTGTAAACATTTACTACATGATCTAATCAGAGGCTTTGCCAAAAAAATTAATCGTGGTGCAAGCGAACAATGAATGTAAACATATTTTGTTCTATAATTATTTTCCAAACAAACAATTATTATCAGTTAAGGCAGAGCCTGGTTCGATATTAGGGTGCAGGGGCGCATCAATCGTACTGGTCATACAGCGACCATAACCTCGTCAATCAAACCATGAAATTCAAACAAAGGTAAGTCGAAGTGATGAATTCCATGTAACTGGATCAAACATCAAATGTGGTCCACGCGGTACGACCACGAGTTTTCCACAAATGTAATAGCGGGATAATAAGGAGCATACACCACAGACAATGTTAATTCTGATTGGAAGCAGAAAAGCTGTGCGGCTTGAACAATGGAACTCGCACCCTGATACTTCACGAATGGATACAGAAGCACAACCAAAGTGACGTATTAACTCGTGTGCCGTCTTCGCCAAATTACAAGCGACATAATGCAACCTGGTTGCGTCGAATTCCATGCGATGACGGGAACCATTCACCAAGACAGGGTTTCACTGTTCTCAACTGCGATGACATCCCAGCTGCTCTACCAGGCCTTTAATTTTTGGATCGAAGTCTACGACAGGGAGAAGGAAGCATCATGTTAAGGAGCCTGAGCAGCACGCATCGCTGCGGCATCAGCGGCCTCGCTGCCACAGCTTCCCACGTGGCCTGGTTGGTTGGTTGGTTGGTTGGCTGGTTGGTTATTGGGGTTTAGGGGCGCATCGACTACGTCGCCACGTGGCCTGGAATCCAGCAGGACACTACCTGTTACCTCCGATGTTCTGCCATGTGAATCTAGGTAACATTTAGTCCCTATTAGTCCCATTTGGAGACGTCACTAGCGCTAGCATACTACTGTGCTGGCCGCTAAATAGTACGTACCATGGACCGTCGGCAACCTCAATGAAACTCAGTTTTTGTTTATAGCGACTAGCTCTGATGCGCAAACATATACATAAGCTGGACAAGAAAGCGTTCTAGTGACGACACCCGCCGCAAAGGCACTTTCAACATCAATACCTGTCTTCGAACCATCCGCTTAGATCGGCGTATAGTTGCGGCACGGTGACAAGTTTCAGTGGCCTGAATACAAGTTCCCGGGAATGAAGTCACCTTTCATCGGGTATGACAGCGATATGTGAATATTTGGCGACGTCAACTTCCCGGGAGGAGGTTTCCACGATGCTACGCGCATCACCGCGCATTTTTTACCGCCCTGGAAGAGCGCAAGAATTCTGATGCAGAACGTACTGACCGGTAGGTAGGGTTGCTGTGAACTGGTGCAGCTTAAATGCGTAACGTATCCCAAGCAATTCAGACGCACAAGGCATCGCCCATTCACCTCTGACAAAACTCAACCGGGAAAGTGTAAAAAGCGCAAATAGCAATACGCAACGACGTGTGATAAATGTTTGCCTGGCTATACCATAAATACACAAAACACAGCAGGCGTATCCCAATTTCGAAAGGTCCAAAAATCTACACAGGAGTAGCACCGTTCGTCTGTCAAAAGCATAGGTGAAGAACGTGCGGCGCCTTAAAGCATTTATCGCGGAACACTCCAAAGTGGTATGTAGGTGAAGCGACTGCCAAAGTACGACACTAAGAAACCTGGTCGTCGGCTTCGTTGGCAGTGTCAACTCGTACAGACTGAGTACCATATGTTGACATCGTTGACGTCGGCACAAGTGCATTGCGACCGTCTTCTCCGGTGAAAAACGAAAACCACTTGTATGTGTCCATCGCTGCAGACGGGAGACAAGCTGTATCTGCATTACCGGTGCAAATCGTCTCGATATCAAGGTCGCAAAATAATTTACAAAGAGCGAACGACATATGGAAGGCGGTGGTGCGCAGGTAACGACATTAACCATTGTAACAAATAGTGGCACATTGGGCACACTGCATTGCGGAACCCAGCTTGTTTGGCAGAACCAGTCAAAAACCTGGTCGTCGATTCCAACATGGAACCGGCGAAGTGAGAGAAAAAACATTTCCAAGAAAATAACCACTGAACCACGGAGGCCGCATTCATAGGTTTTTTTTTCGAAAGGTGTCATGTCGCCCCGTTGTGTCATAGGCACCCTCTGCGTCGAATAACACTGCCGCAATGTGATGCTTTTTTTCGCAAAAGCAGAACGAATGTCGGTGTCAAGGGTGACGAGATCATCTACCGTGCAACAATTCAGGAAGAAGACTTAGTATCTATCTGCGGCTCATCAGTTTCCGAAGGCAGCCCATTACGTGCAGACTCAACCTGGACCTGTTCTTCGTTCCCGTTGACAGGTGGAATGTAAACGCCACTGTCCACAAGACACGGAGTCGCCGTTTTTTTCTCGAAAATGTTGACCCTGACTTGTCAGTGGATCACAACTACACCAAAATATTGAGGGAGAGCAATGGGCTGCGCCATGATGTATGCACCCCTCCCTCTGCAACTGTGGCAGAGCATGTGCCGTAACTGTAATTGGGGGAAGCCGAGCAGAAAACTTTTGGGTCAATAAATTAATATTCCTCTCAGGGTTTGTAGATCTTCTGAACATTCATACATGTGAGTAGATCTTGTGAACATTTTATGAACACTTCCTTTTGAAGTAGATCTTGTGATAACAGATCTTGTGAATGCAGATTATCTTATCATAGATCTTCTTAAAGTAGGTCTTATGAACCTCATCCGTATGTGGTACTTGATCGCATACAGTTGGTGCACCATGATCTGCCACTGTTGATTTTCATGATCGGACGATGAGCAGCCGCCACAGACCAGGTGATATATACAGTGCTGTCTAATGTGACCGAACCTTTGACAGCGATATGACAGCAATATACACTGCTCATCAGGGGTGTAACTTTGTATGGTTGTGGGGGCGGGGGGCACTTGTACCCTCGATAATTCCAACTTCTAATATGGGACTACGTGGTATGCCCCCAATCCATTTCGGCCAGGACAATACATGGACACACAATTATTTGAAGGACACAATACATGAAAGCAATGGTGCTTTCATGTATTGCAATAGTGCTTTCATGTATTGTGTCCTTCAAATAATTTTCGGAAACATATACCTATGCCGCTCAGAGTTCGGGATGAAAAGACGAGCTTTCACCCTGACATACCCGACACGAACATCGCATGGCGCATGGTCAGGGCGGCAAACGGTGAGAATGTTGTCGGTTAGGAACCATGCTGGTGCCAAGACGCACACGGAAGCGTCTGGTGCCTGTCGCTTCGTATTACTTCGGTTCCTCCGCAAAATCATAATATTTGGTGATATTCAGACTATGATATTCAGCGCGAGGTTCTAAATATCATAGCAGCTTATAATGCCTAGCACGCAGTAGTCTGCCCCGTGTGATAACACCGGTATTGCGATAGCAACGTCACGCCTCCGCTCACGGTCACTGATCGTGTACACGGATTCTGTACCTGGTAATGCCCTTTTCGCCTCCTCTCCAACACCAAACTCATCTCAGGTGTAACGCTTACCAACCGTTCACGTGAGAATCGTACCAAGTCGGTCACAGCCATCCCGACGTTGAGATGGTGACAAACTAGCGGCTGCCTTTGCCCCTGTGGGGCTTCGAAAATGACAATTCTGGCAACACGGGAACGTAGATCGCCACTGCAATGCCGGTTCCTCGAGTGTCAAACGACTTCAAGGGGCCGACTCGTCTAGCTCCCACAAGAGGCGCTAGTTGCCGTTCTGCTTGTTTTGGCTTACCATGTAGTGGTTTGCATTCGGCTGCTCGTGACGCTCCGCCACGCAGGGACGCTACTGGAAGGTTGTCTGCGTCCCGCTGTTGGGATGACGACACGCGTCCCAAGAGCTATACAGCACCGGCGGCGCTCTCACACGGCCGGAGGAGGTACTCACCACCCCGAACAAGGTCCAACACAGCCCACGCACTGACCCCGGCCGGCTGGGTCGGCAAGCACCACGCCAGAGCTCAGACCCCCGGCCCGAGGCGACCCGCCCCACTTGATCTACGGGGCCGCCCACCGCTCCGGGAAATCATGGTCAAAGTGGCGAGTTGGCCGCCGACCACAACTGACACCGTCCGGCAGTGGACCTCAACCTCCAGGACTCGGTCAGCCCCCGGGGATTGGGAGGGGGGGGGCGGGCTGAGCGGGCGCGACCGTCTCGACAAACTGAGCAGCAGGGTAGCACCGGGAAGCTGACCTACCCGCTCATGGCAGGAATTGATGAATGGCATAGAGTTGTTGCAGGGGGAGATGAATGACGCACAAAGGGAGGCGGACATGGGATGGATACTGGAATGAGGAGAGATGAATGGAAGGGAGATGTTTAATCTGGCTCCTCCCCTTTGACTGGCAAGGTTGCTTTCTAAGCAGCCCTAACCGGCCGCCGGAACGTTCGGGAACATAATCCCCCAGCCACGAAAAAGCGATGCCTCGTAAGGGACGAAAACACATGCTTAAATGCCTTTTCAGTGACCTTTTCAAAAACCAGCATGGACCATGTCATTGTCAATGTCCAGCACTTGACAGTGGTCACAAATAACAGATGATAACACTGCAGTGTGTGCACTGTACCTATTCAGCCTTGTTAGCATCACTGAATGAAAGGCTGGAAAATGTCGAGTTTACATCAACAACGGGATACGTTGATGGGACAGGAACGAGCTCAACTGTTTATCACAGGTGCAAGAGTCGTTTCAAATCAGGCATACTCATGGCGATGGAGATGATTGGTGTCTTGTGAATTATCTTGCTGTTTCACACCGGGTACTTCTTCCCCTGAAACATGGCAATTGAATTGGTTACAAACATGAAAAAGTAGCACAGTGACGCATTGAAATACAAATAGCTAGCACATGACATTTGTAACAGTTCAGCCTAATGAGTCAAAGACTGTCAGCTCCGTGGATGCACAACAGTTGCATGACAAAAGAGTTAAAGTCTCAAAATACTTTTCAACCGACATGCACGGAGATTGCACTGGATACATACGCGTCGTAGCATTTTTATTTTTAAGTCCAGCATTAATGTAGGCTGGTTGGCCTAGATTTGCAGCCGAAATTATCACTCATGGTGTTAGCGAATGATCTGGAGTTGGGCAACATAATTTTCAGGCCATCCAATTTAGAGTGAATTCCTTTTCTTCAGCATCATCAACTTCTACTTGATCCCTCCAGACTTGAGATACCTTATATTGGTTTGGAATTTAACAATAATGGGACAAGGAACAGCACATGCAACAAACGAAATCCAACAGGACATATCCAAGATTGAAAACACAGCTTTGTTCTGGATGTTTGTCACCCAGCCATCCAGAAGCTTACCGTCTCCGGATAACTATTCCAGCCTGTTTCTGGATCAAATCACTTTGTTGTGTCAAAAGATTCAATAGTTACCCGAAAATGGCTGCACACTTACTGCTGTTCGATAGACAGGCCCGAAACTCACTGCCAGGTACAAAACAGGTTCGTCAGCAATACAAATTGACGTCTCACTAATTGGAATGCCACAAAATTTCATCTCCATATCCAGAACTCAAAGTCATAGATACAAACTTGGAGACAAGCCTCGTTGTCTTTCCTAACTATGGACATCACAGTGGGCTACTACTGAAGTGAAAGCCCGATAAAAAAAAATCCACCAGTTGGGGAGATTCCAAATCAGGAAAATAGCATTCCACCATCTCATTCGGAAACAGTTCCATCCAGGCTTCCAGAGGCGACAAAGGACCGGAAAACTTTCTGAACAGGATAATAATCAGAATGACAAAAACATGACTTTTTCCACCCCTGGTTCAGGGTAACTTCATTGTCAAAAGGTAACACCGGCTGATGGAAAATATTAAAGCTGAATGTCCTAGTTGATTGCAGAGGAATCATATATGGACTCCAACTATTAAAGAATATAAGAGAGAAGCTTATAAGAAGAGAAATATAAAATATATATCAGAATATAAGAGAACCTTCCGCTAACATCAAAATTGTGGCTTCAATCCAGTACTTTTTATATATTTTTATGAGTCCTTGGTGCGTTCCGGATATTATGTTTACCCTGCTAAAATATGCAGTTCTTCATTCAGGGATCGCCAGCGAGATTGTTCTCATCGTAGGCAGCAACGTTCTTAGGCGGAATTCCCTCCATTATTGTAATCTCACTTGTGGAGTAACAAGGAATGGGAAATTATTGAGGGTAATTGGAGGGAAAAAATCATAGAACCAAGCTCCGTTTGACACCACTAAGTCCACACCCAGAAATTTTGGAACAATGAATAGAAGCCATGGCCTAGACTAGCCTGGGATCGAGTGGCCTAGAGTCATGGCCTGGAATCCAGCAACCATGAAGAAATTTGTGAACGGCAAATAGTGTAGGACACGTGGCTGATTTGCGTCGCGGATAAAAATCACACCAACAGCGTTTTATGGTGGCAATGCTTGCATATTCCCTTGTTAAATATCACTCGAAGCAGATTTACAGTGGCCCAACACCCGACGATGTAGTGTCCATAGAACGGAAGGGTATGCATGTTAGCCACTTCCCCTCAGTGGTATGGCTTTTCGCCCGCGACCAATCGGCGTGAGAGATTGGCGACGCTATATGACTCAACGGTCGACGTGTCGTAAAACCAATAACCAATCAGTGGCATGGCGAGCAAATCGAGTGCTGGTCCGACAAGCGTCAGCAGCAGCCACTCAGACGGACGGATGTCGCATCATGTCAGCAGCCGATCACACAGCCGCCTGATCTGTACATCAGCAGTCTGATCTGTACATCAGCCGATCACACAGCCGCCTGATCTGTACATCAGCCGATCACACAGCCGCCTGATCTGTACATCAGCCGCCTGATCTGTACACCAGCCGATCACACAGCCGCCTGATCTGTACATCAGCCGATCACACAGCCGCCTGATCTGTACATCAGCCGATCACACAGCCGCCTGATCTGTACACCAGCCGATCACACAGCCGCCTGATCTGTACATCAGCCGATCACACAGCCGCCTGATCTGTACATCAGCCGATCGACTGTCAATCTCCCGCTCACTCACTCGTGCTTCGTCGTGAGCGACACGGCACGCAACACACGTCGGATCGATGAACCGACCCGGGGCGGGGGTGGGCGCCATGGACGTCGTCGGGCCGGGTAAATGTCAACAGACGTCGATTACGCAATCGACCTGGGGGAGGGGGGACCATAGACGTCGTCGGGCCGGGTAAATGTCAACAGACGTCGATTACGCAATCGACCTGGGGGAGGGGGGACCATAGACGTCGTCGGGCCGGGTAAATGTCAACAGACGTCGATTACGCAATCGACCTGGGGGAGGGGGGACCATAGACGTCGTCGGGCCGGGTGCCGATTATGCGATCGATCCGGGGTGATGGGGTGACACGGAGTGGGTGCCGCGACACAGCGCCGGCCATGACCTGACCGTCGGTCGCCGAAATCCATCGTCACCGGCGGCGCCCTTTGCTGACGGATGAGCCGCCGACAGCGTCAGTGGACGGCCGGATCGACCGCGAGGGTTTCTATTACCATTCCTGATATTCACACTACATTTTAATTACGCCAATCGTTCTTCTCGAAGTTGTCGAAGTAGGCGTCATTCGTCTCTTTGCTTACGGCCGCCTTCTGCTTTTTGATGTTCCGAGCCAAGCATATGGCGCTTGATGAACGATCTCGTCAAGTCGCATCCAGCGACATTGTTCTTAAAAAATGTGGCATCGGCTTTCCCCAACGTTCCAGATATAACTTGACCATGTAAGATGGCTTACGTGTTTAACCCGGCGCTTCGCACGGGGCACGGCGGGAGCCGGATCGACCCGCGGAGGCAGCGCGTCAACAGCCGGCCGGAAATCTCCGCGCCGCCAGGACAGCACACACAGAGAGAGCAGGTGGTGACTACCAAATCGTTGCAGTAGGAACATTGTGACCACACAGCAAATACGCCCGCCGACGCGCACAATGGACTACAAAGCAGTGCAAATATCGGTGACGAGAAAGGCACGCCAGCCACCGCCAGTGCGGCTCGCAAGTCAAACACATGTGGCCGGCCACGGCAGCCACCAGTAAAACACCATCTGGAATCGAACAACGCGAGCGTCGGATGCCGGCTGGTGCCCAGCGAGTAACCGGCCACGTCACGGGCCGCCACACCCCCAGGGTGCAGTGATCTGACCCAGTGACTACCCAGATGCCAGCCGCCTCACTGGAGAGGCGGGACTGCCAGTGCATGGGGAGGGGGTCTCTGCCGTCCGCGGGGTGTGGGATGCACGTCGGCTTCGGTGAAAGGAGTGGTATTTTTTTCAGGTAGCGAAAAAGAAAAAGAAACTTGGAAATATCCCCTTTACTTTTAGGCGCCAATGTGTTGGCATAGTGTTTGGTCCTCCGCCACCTCCACCACCCACTCTCCAACCTCAACCGGCTTGGCATTGTGTGCACTACCCTCCTTCACACGCATTGCTATGCTATGTGAGGTCAAAGTTTCGGGAACGCCATATAAGAAAGTCAGTGCCACTCGCCAAATTAGAATGAATAAAAGGTATTATACAAATAATGAGTATATATTTTTTTCGCAGGCTTGCATGGCTTGCCCTCAGTTGGAACCTTTTGGTGCAAATAGCAGAATATATTTTTTGTCCAATGGTACCGCAAGAAATGGATGCTATGTTCAGCCCCAAGCGGTTTCACCTGGCACTCAAAGCTACCTAATACACATTAATTATCTCAATTTGCTCACATTCACTCGTCCCAACCACTCTCTCATTAATTAATAAACCGCTTGCCCCCTCCCCCTCCAGTGGTGCACAAGCCCACATAACGGCTAACAACTGCTCTATTTGTGGAGTTGGCGGCAGTTGGATGCGTCGTAAAAGAACAAAGTACTTTTGGCGGCAGTCGAATGTGTCGTAAAAGAACAAAGTACTTACATAGGAGTAATGTTTGGAGTCTACGGGAGCTCCCGAAAGCTCCAACTAACCCACACTACACTGGCGCCCCAGACTCCCAACAGCAGCCCACCCGTACACAGCGCGCCCAACGAGAAGCAGCAAGCTGCCGACCGCTCAGACTGAGCCGCCGTCGAGCCAGTCGAGACAGCCAGCCCAACCTAAACTGGCGCACCAGACACAACAGGAGCCCGCCATACACATGGCTCTAGACAAGCAGCCAACCCTACAGCCACCATCTGACCGTCCACCAGAAGGCCATTGTGTGAGACGACAGCTAACTTCTCGGCTATAATTTTATCATCGGCTAATGCAAGTGCACTAAGCCGCCCGATCTTTTTCAGGCGTTTTTTTCGATTTTCTTTTCATTGCAGATCACGAAATATTACATGCTTGAGCCGCCTCCCATTGGGAAACTTTCCAAGCTTTAACGCGACGACCAGCCTCCTCGAAACCCTCCAGCGTGCAACGTTGGCAACCGTGATCATCTTGATCGGTTCACCCGTCCCATCCTATGCAACTAAATCCAACTAAAGTCAAATCACAGAGCAATGCAGAAATATATACCATTAAGTCCAACTTATTTCAAAGGCATAAAACTGCACCTGAAATGGAACAGAATCGCCGTCAGACTAACAGCCTATGAAGTATCATTAACAAAACCAAAAGCGGATAGCGGCACTTTCCAAAGCGGAATCAGGCACCTCCGATTTAAGGATTCAGCGTGAGAGAAGAGTGTATCAACGCTATTATACCTCTGACCTAAAAAGTCCAATTTTTCTCTTTTTATAGTATCACCCTTAACCAAATAAAATCGACCCATGTTTTCAGTCTGTTCTGCAAAATATTTTTCCTCCTTTTGTTTTATCAGGTTTCAAATGAGAATGTGTCACATTCATACTACTCACGCAACTTTACCCAACTTCATCTAGACCCGTCCGTCATCCCCGTCACTAGCATGATACACATTCACCTATGGCAGTAGGCCCAAAACCATGCAACACTTTACATTTGAACAAGGGATCGGAATTCATTAAATATAGAGCAGCACATGAGACCAAGAGTGATGCAAATGAAGTACATAGAACCCCGAGGCTGAAATTGTTTGGGATGTACAGGCAGCTCATTGGCAGCTTTTTATGCTAGACTGCTTATTGGGTGGTTCTCGACGCACTTTATGTACGATCACGACTAGTGGCGCCGTTTCGTCGGTGGGCCGCGGGATTGATAAATTTCCTCAGTGGTGCGAGTGTTGAACCCTGGACCTTTGGTACCCAGTAACCTTAACCACTTGGCTTGCTAACCTTAACCACTCGACCACCCCGCTAGATTTACATATGTCATGGAATAGTGCAGCCATGTGCATAAATGTTCCTGAAGTTCGATGCATATCAGCATACTTCATGCCAGGGGCGGTTCTGGCCCTTCGTGAGTGGTTAAACTAATCTTGTCAGGTCAGCCCCCCCAAAAACAAAAACAAAAAAAGACGGATTTCAGCCACTCCATTTCCTATAAACACATTCTCCCCCGTCCAACAGTTATCCAGCGGAGCGTCAGCGGCCATTAAATAGCGTGTCCCGTGTTAGCATTGTCGGCGGTACGTCAGATATGTCAAAGCTCTCAGATGTAGGCAAACTAGTTACTCAAACTTGCCCTGCTTTAAAGCGCGGCAAGTGTTCCGGTCGATTTGTCAAATTTGCACGGCCCTGGGTCGTTGTTGGGCTAAGCCAAAGCTCTCAGATGTAAGCAAGTTACACAACTAGTTACACAAGCCTACCCTGCTTCAAAGCGCGCTAAGTGTTCCGGTCGATTTGTTTACATTCGCACGTACTTGGGTCGTTGCTGGGCTAAGCCAGGTCACTGCAACAGACAAGTACCCACTGCCTATTGCCGAATCCATGTTAGTTCTGCTTTCTCGCTAGTCGTGGGGCTACAGGTCATGGGTCATGGGTAAATCAGTCAAGATTGACCGTATGAACTGTCAATGAAGGTCCCTCTCAGGCTGCCTAGTTTATACTAGCTTAGTTCATGGTACATACTAGCTCCTCAATGAAAATATTTGCTACTTATCATTGCTATGCATAATTGCAGTTTTCGAAAGAAAATATAAACTTTGAGGATGAAAATTAATACCTAAAACATATATTAGTGGCTTAAAAAGGCTACATCAATACTTCGTACATAACTAGTTACATTCGGACTCCAGAGCCCATGCTTCTAACAGTGTTGGTTGGTCAGGGGCGTCACCACCGGAGGGGGGGCAGAGGGGGCAGTGGGCCCCCTGTCGTGAGACTGGGGGCGCCGCCCCCTGAAATTTGAGGAGGCCCCTATCCGGAAATGCACAGGAAAAAGGTGAGCAAGGAGGCTTGCGAGACAGACGATCGTGCTGTCAAGGAAGCCCCAAGACTGGCAACGAGGCTCCCGGGAAATCTTATCAGGTCCTAATAAGAGACGTAGGACAGAGATTGGGAGGAGGCCCCCAGGACGAAAAGGATGCCACCGAGACGGGCAGAAAGCCACCCAGGTTAGACAAGAAGGCTTCCCATGGGTGGCAGGATATTCTTAATTTGGAAAACGAGGCCCCCAAAATGGAAGAGGAGGCCCCTACAATAGAAAATAATTAATCATAGGAGATATTTCTCCGGACGCAAGAGGGAGCCCCAAGATGGGTAAGAAGGTATCCACAGGAATGAGAGAAGGCCACTGAGACCAGCCAGATGAGGCCCATATTTTGGAAGAGTAGGACCCTAGAAGAGAAGATTTGGGACTGACACAAAAGCACCCTGCTGAGAGGATAATGAGGCTCCAAACACAGGTGAGGAGGCCTCGAAGACGTGAGAGGAGGCCCCTACTTTGACAAAGGAGTCACCTAGGAGAGGATAGGAGGCCCCAGAAATCACGAGAGTGCCAACAATTAGCACGGAGGCCCCCATGATTGCAAAGGAGGCCCCCAGGATTGCAAAGGAGGCCCCCAGGGTTGCAAAGGAGCCCCAGGGTTGCAAAGGAGCCCCAGGATTGCAAAGGAGGCCCCCAGGATTGCAAAGGAAGCCCACAGGATTCCAAAGGAGGCCCACGGGATTGCGGTCTAGGGGTAAGATGCTCGTCTCACAATCGAAAGGTTGTGGGTTCGAGTCTCACCTGTCGCTACTCTTCGCCCGCGACCAATCGGCGTGAGAGATTGGCGACGCTACATGACTCAACGGTCGACGTGTCGTAAAACCAATAACCAATAACCAACCACGGGATTGCAAAGGAGGCCCTCAGGATTGCAAAGGAGCCCCCCCCCCCCAATATTGCAAAGGAGGCCACCAGGATTGCAAAAGAGGCCCCCAGGATTGCAAAGGAGGCCCAAAGGATTGCAAAGGAGGCCCCAATACGGGAAGGGAGGCCCCAGAAAATGAGAGGAGGCCCTAAGACGGAAGAGAAAGCCAGTAGATATGAGATGGGGTTTCGGAAACGCAAAGGCAGGCCCAAAAATGGGTAAGGTTCCACCAAGATAGAAAACGATGATCCAGAAACGTGGCAGGAGAGGATGACGCAGGATTGGAAATGAGACCCCATGATAAACAAAGAGGACCATAAAACAGGAGAGAAAGACCATTATATGAGAGGGATGGCTCCCAGGCGAGAAAGAAGGCTCCAAGATGGGTAAAATGGTCCCCAGGAGATGACAAGGCAACTGAGATAGGAAAAGGTACTTGTAATTTGGAAGATGAGAAACCTGTGAGAGAAGAGGAGTCCACCAGGAGATAAGAGGCCACCCTTAAAATGGGAAAAGATCGAATCAAAACACAGAGCAGGAGGCCCCCAAGACATGAGAGGAGGCCCCCTAATTTGAAAAAGAAGGCCTCTAGAAAAAGAAAAGGAGGCCCCTGCCGGACTCGAGAGGAGTACCTCAAGACGGAGTAGGCGGTCTCCAGGGCCGAATGAGGCCCTGAAGACCGGAAGTTGGTTGGTTGGTTATTGGTTTTACGACACGTCGACCGTTGAGTCATGTAGCGTCGCCAATCTCTCACGCCGATTGGTTGCGGGCGAAGAGTAGCGACAGGTGAGACTCGAAACCACAACCTTTCGATTGTGAGACGAGCATCTTACCCCTAGACCACTCGTCCCCTGAAGACCGGAAGGAATTCCCAGGAAATGAGAGGAGGCCCTTAAGATTGGAGGTGGTAGCAGGTATGGAAGAAGGTGAGGTTTCCAAAATTGAAGATCCCTCAAGACGGGTAAGGCTTTGCCACGACAAGGGAGGCCCACGAGGCGTGGCAGGAGGCTCCTAATTTGGCAGAGAATGCACCTGGAGCATGAGAGGAAGCTCCATGCCATGCTAAGGAGGCCCCAGGATGTAGGAGTAGGCCATCTAAAACGGAAAGGAGGGACATTGAATATGGAGGAGGGTAGGACGCAAGAGGAGACATCCAAAACCGGTAAAGAGGCTCCAGGAAATGAGACTAGACCCCTAAGACGCGAGGGGAGGCCTATAATTTGCAAGAAGAAGCCCCTAAGAAATGGAAGGAGTCGTGCCGGAGGTACTTCAAAATCACGGAATGGGTCCAAAAAGATCCGGAGCAGGAGCCCCCTTTCAACATTGCCGCCCCCCTGGAAGAATTTCGTGGCGACGCCACTGTGGTCGATAGCTCTAGCATACGAGGTAAACGAATCTAGCATATGAGGTAAACTATTTCCATGAAATAATTCATCAAATTTATTAAGATGTTATAATTATTATAATATTAACAATAATATTATAATATTCAGAATAATATTATAATATTAACAATAATATTATAATATTAACAATAATATTATAATATGGACTATAATATTATCTCAGACGCTTATTTACCCAATTTTCATCTTTCTGAACTTTATTTAGGTACACTTTTTGTCATATATCTTCATGAGACAGTGATGAATATGATTCAGTGTGAAGGAAGGATTAATTATGATTCAATATGTGCCCTTAAATACGACTGTCTCATCAAGATATATGACAAAAAGTGTAACCAAACGAAGTTCCAGAAACATGAAAATTTGGTAAATACGCTATGCTTAGCTCGGCTTCCATTGAAAACCGTCCTGCTTCATATTCTTTCATGCCACCCCATGGGAAGGCTGAGTCATAGGTGTTGCATGACCACAGCATATGAGATGCCCCAGATCTTAAATAACTGGCCGGCCAGGATGGTGGTAGTACAATAAATGCAATCATCAGGAGTGAACCAAGATGACTAATCTTTAAAGAGGCAAACAACCCGCTCCGACCATAGTTCGGCTGCATGTTGAAGTTGAAAGCATTTGGATGAACCATCTGTTCATGCAAGCTCAGCTAACTCGCTCTTTTTATTATACCTTCTTTTCATACATTCAGGCCAATGTCATCCATTGGATAATTTTCCAATGGCTGGGTTTCCACAGCAAGCATTTAAAAACAGCCAAACATTATCAGGAAGAACTGTTCTTCTATTAGGAGGGGGAAAATTCCCCTAGCACCAGCCCTTTGGGTAGCGCCCAATGACCCAAGTAGATGCTTCTTTGAACTCGGGAGCAGACTGCGACATAATTATTGGATTCATGTAATTGAGTTTAATCATATCCCAAATAGCGCAAGGTTTAACTTTCATGGAGATGCAATCATCTCCTTTTGTAATCAAAGCACCTAATTAAAACCATGAATACCAAAATATGAACAATGTAGAGATGCTGGTCTGAAGGCATGGATAACAGCATTGTGAGGCTAGGTTAGTTTTTGTTTACACATACAGATGTTGGGTATCATTCAGCCTACACCTACAAGTTAGAACATCTATCATCTACATCTACGGACGTTGAATCCTATAACCTACGACTACGAAGTTTGATCACATACAAATACAACTGCAGTATTCACTCAATTAAAGGTGAAATAAACTCTGTGACTGGCGAAACTGAAGTGAACTGGACGCCATTGAAAAAGAAAAAGATTTAGACGTGTTAGCTTCAAGTGACTTTAAAACAGAAACCAAGGTAACTCAGGGAGGAACAGAGCATTACTACCAGATAAAGTATTCAAAATAAAAGCAAGGAAGTTATGAAAAATTGTAGGGTCATGAGCCTTTCCTTAGAAAAGGATATTAGATACGCTAGAAAGATTGCAGCGCAAAACTACTAGGTTGATC
This sequence comes from Ashinkailepas kermadecensis, assembly GCA_034440615.1. Lineage (NCBI taxonomy): Eukaryota > Metazoa > Arthropoda > Thecostraca > Neolepadidae > Ashinkailepas > Ashinkailepas kermadecensis. Next base: position 11,678 of record JAOTOM010002788.1, on the reverse strand, counting down.
ATTGGCATATGCAATTTATATTATGAGGACAGGCTTATGGCATTAGATATGTACTCACTAAGGAAACTATCAGAAACTACATCTTATATGACAGATGTTCAAGATGGTTATAATGGTAGAAAATGTGAATATGAATATGCTCTAGAATTGATGAAACCACATTGGGATCATCAATTCAGGTTAAACAAGTGGAATGTAGAACAATTAAATATGAACAGGTTTTCAGTCAAAGGGTGGTTGATCAATGCAGTAGGCTCCATGGTGATGTAGTTCTACAATTGTGTATGCTGATTGCATAATTGATCATAGACAAGCTAGAAAGTGCTGGACTAAGCTTAAAAAACAGAAGTGCAGTAGGATGTTCAAATTCAACATAACCTACAGCATTCACAATATCTTTAAGTACCTGTAAACTCCATCGGAAAACAATTGGAAACTTTAAATGTCACTTTATAATTGTGTCTCCATGTAATTGAATAACAGACCACACCATAGGTAGTCACAGTATCTGGAATTGTGCCATAAAATATGGGAGTCCCCACTGTCCACAATGGTGGGCATATGCATCCTAATTCTGAAGCTACAAACACCGCACACCAGGAAATGCGGATTGCCAAAACATGCATCTATGGACATGATGTTAAAATTTAGTGGGAAAAATACAGATTCAGTCCTCGTATTCAGTCTTCTACCAATTTCCATGACAAATTAACTGTGTTCAGATGCAGATGCAAAAACATTGGCATGCGCACAGAAACAACCCTGGAATGTAGACAAAAAAGTGAATAACACAAAAGGCTCTCTTTTACAATGCGTCAGATACAGAAGACCTGCAGAAGTGTACGGGATGGAAGTTGTACCTACATTCAAGTACCTTGGTGTACTGGTAGCAAATGTAGAAGACAACCTGCATGAACACAAACGAGAATGCACTGCAAAAGCCAGATTCCCATCAACAATGACCTATTGAACAATAGCCAGATGTTGTCACAGGCCCAAATCGGGAACTCATTGGAACGGCTTAGCATTGTCGACATTACTGTACGCTTCGGCAACCGCCAGATTTAGCAGGCTGGAACTCGAACCACTACCGAGCATATCAAGTCCCGTATACAAGGGCATATTGCGGACATCCCCAGCCACGGTTACCCCAACACCGATGGGAGTATCTTCAGGCTCGGCTCGAGATGTCACAGCCCATGCTACCTATGTCCACCACATGCTGCAAAGATGGCAGCAAGTAACGACCGGCGTTCCAGGCCATGGGAAGTAATAATAGGTGATAACCAAGCCTTGTGTGGATAATGGGCTAAAATCTTAGAATCTTCGGAGTGACATTCGGGGAGAAAATAGACATGCTTGCCTAAGATGGGTTCCATCTGAGCAAGAGATGAGTTGGATTACTAAGTAGTGTATATGAACAGCTCCATTGCAGATGCTCAGGGAGGGAAACTAGGCAGGCTATGGGAGAATAAAGTCCACCAAGCAGAAAGTATTTATTGTAAGGAAAAGAGTAGATAATCATGTTTTACATAAATGCCACAAGTGCTAGAAACACAAAGCAATTGAGGAGACGAAACAAAATTGGGGAACATGGTGTTATACGTTACATGCTCATTCAACCCCACCGTTTAAATTCAAGGTGTACCAGTAGAGAACGCACATGCACTCTGCAAGCCACGTGTGGCGTGTAATCTTTGGTAGGCGCGTGCGGTGGTGTATTCGACGTCCTCGGCATCAGATTCGCACCGTGACAATAAAATCCCGTCGTGCGATGTAGATAGCACGCTATGTATACGTAGTTGGCGTTGATATGCTATCAGTACGGCTTCAAAGCCAACCGTACAATATGGCCACGTCATATTTAGCCAGCCTTGTGCATCGCTAAACATGGCTCCGATAAAATGGTGGTACGATCCAGTATGGCTGCCTGCCACCAACCCACTAAAGCAGATCAATATAGTGTATAAGTTCGCTCGCGCATACGGGAACTGCGCATCCGGAAAGGTACACTACATGGGCCGCACAACCACTCTGAGCCGACGGTTCACCATGCCCCTGCAGTTCGGTGGAGCCAAAACACACTTCGAAAACAGCCATAGTACTACACTAACACGACGCCCTTGTAGCCAACACAGAGATAAAAACGAAATTCGAGGACAATAATGTCGTGCTACGCGGGAAGGCGCCTACTGCCTGGGGGCCAACATGCAACACAACATGATGAGCGTGCTAACGCTCCCTGGTGTGTCCAAATGATGCACGCCAATGTGCTTTTTACTCGCGTACATGTGCATCAGCGAAATTTACATCGAAATCGACCCTCTATGTATGCCCTATGCTATATTCAAACTATTTGATTATTCAGATTTCACCGTTAGGATTTCAAGCTGTCCCTGAACCAAAGCCCGGTGTTGCCAAAGCAAATTTTGAGGCACATCTTTCAATGCACCACCACAGGCCTGAATTTAAACGGTGGGGTTGAATGAGATGTAACGTATAACACGTTCCCCAATTTTGTTTCGTCTCCTCAATTGCTTTGTGTTTCTAGCACTTCTGGCATTTATGTAAAACATGATTATCTACTCTTTTCCTTACAATAAATACTTTCTGCTTGGTGGACTTTATTCTCCCATAGCCTGCCTAGTTTCCCTCCCCTGAGCATCTGCAAAGGAGCTGTTCATATACACTACTTAGTAATCCAACTCATCTCTTGCTCAGATGGAACCCATCTTAGGCAAGCATGTCTATTTTCTCCCCGAATGTCACTCCGAAGATTCTAAAATTAAACAGGCGAAACAGCGGATGTGATTGGTGGCAAGTTCCAGCAGAATGATATACTCGGGGATAGCGGTGACCGGTGCGCTTCCGGTGATCTACCCAAGCGTTGGCACTGGAATGCCTAAACTGCAGGTTTTTTTTTTTTAATCAGCGCGAGGGTCTATTTCACCTTTGGTTGGCAGGAACACCAATGGGACTTGGTTTGTCTGCCGTCCTAGCTAGTGGTCACATGCAGTCTTTGGAAAAGAGGCTGCTGCAGACAGCCCCGTTCAAACCCGCCTATTGGCGACGATACGTTGGTGACGCATTCAGTGTCTGGCAACACGGACACGGTACTTCGGACCAATTTCATAAGCATCTGAATGACAGGTGTCCCAAAAGTCAATTTATACGAGAGATTGAGCTATAACTCATCGAGGGTCAAGTATTCAAATGCATGACGAAGAAGGCAGCTTGGCATGCGGCGATAAAGACGCGGAAGTGGTAGAAAAAGTGCCTACGATAGGTCGTTGACTAAAAGACAGTCAATTGAAAACCCTCCCGCTTCGACCCATCGAAGTCCAGCCATGCAAATTGGCACAAGGGCTAAGGGCCGTTCCTTCATCAGCATACCATACGTCAAAGGTGTCAGGGAGAGGATAGGCCATGGAGGATATGATTTCCACATCTACATAGGATACAGCTCCAAACCTACTCTAGGAGAGATTTGACTGACTGATCGTTTTGGCTTCAGGGCACATCAAATGCTACTGGTTGTATATGGCCCACACTCTAAAAGAGAAATGAGTGAGTGTGAAGGGCTCCATTCCTTAAAAAAAAATGTCACTGGGGAGCACTATATAAAACATTATGTAAGTGTGGGTCTACTTACGTAGGCTACACAGGACGTCTGGAGAGCATTCGTCTGAAAGAGTATGTGGCGTATCTGAAACACGGGCGAAGTGACACCTCCCCTGGCTGAACGCTGGTTTGTGTGCAGGGGTGGTTTTGACCCTTCACAAACGGGCCAGCAGTGGCCGTGGAACCTGTGTGGTCTCGTCATGTCATCAGCGAAGCAATTGGGACACAGGAACGCAGCCCGTCCGTCAGCCAAGGTATCGGAAAATTACCGTCAAGCCTCATTTGTGACAGTGTTAAGTGTGGAAATTAGGTTAACAGGCCTAGAAACCATGCAGCTGAAATACGTGAGACAGTGTGGCAAAATTCGCGAATTTAAGTGGAAAACCACACTTAACCAGGAGCATATTTACATCCTCGGCGATAAATATTGCATCATATTGGCATCTTAATTATCCCATACCAATTTCAGAGTAGTAATGTATCAACTAAAAATGCAAGCAATACTATTGTCTTCAGTTTCAGATGTTGGTTGGGCACAATTCAAGCCTGAAAATGACGTACCATTTATTACAAGTCTAATGTATAATACTTCATACTTAATTTGCATCCATCTTGAACAAAATTGAACGATGTTTATTCACATCTGACATGGAACCGAAGATGAATTTGGACACACTGGTGTGAAATGTATATACTCTCTGCCTTACATTTGTTCATATGTGTGTGAGAAATGTGCGGGGGCCGCTTTGCACTGTAGTGTTGTTGCTTGCTCCATTTTGGCTTGAATTATTACTTAGAATAGATTAATCACCTTCTCCGGAGGTAGTGGATGCATACCTGTCTCATGACTAGTACTTACTTGTATTCAATTATTTGTTGGAAAATTATTCACTTATCTAATATCATTATTTATTAATGTGCTCAGTTAGGTGAGGTTGGTGTTTTTAGAAATTTGGACAGTATTTATATTTTGCTAATCTTTCAACAAAAACATGTTATTTAAAAAGGAAGTCAGGGTAGGTTAGATTATGCTAGGCTAGGGTAATGATTTTTAGTTTATTTTAGAGGAGAAATTGTTGATACTGCTGAAACGAATATAGGAGATTATGGTAACAATATGCTATGTTATGTCTTGGCTAGGTTTTCATCTGATATTTTACATTATTCTTCATTCTTCATATTCTTCTCACTCAAACTCTTTTCAATCTAACACCATTTGACATTATTTTGTCTGTCAACTGATTGGTTATTGGGGTTTATGGGCACATCAACTGCAGAGGTCATGCAGCTGACTGTCAACTGAATGGTTTTTCAGCATTTCCGACGGAAATGCTGAAGCTTATGAAGTGGTCACATCATCTTGATCAGGTACATGTGCATAGTATCGAAACATTTTCCTCCACAAAATATGGTGGCTAGGGGGTAGAGGGCCAAGGTCTCCTGATCCCCTTTGCTGCACATCTATAGGAAATTCCCAAAATCTGATTAACTCCTTGAAATGCAAATTTGCCATTTTTGAACGAATGTGATGTTCTTGCCTGGGTGAAATGATTACTTCTTCCGATGGGTGTTACTGCAGTTCAAGATGTTAACAAGAAAAACATTGTGTACATTTTGCCTTGGTAAAGTGAAGGGGTTAGCTTAGGTTATTATTTTAATTGATTGATTATTTGGGTTTAAGGGCACAGCAACTGAAAATTCAAAAGAAAAATGAAAATATTTCAGTGACAAAATTTGAGGATTTTTTCCTTAAGTGTTGTCTCTCGGGGTCATTCTACACCCCCCACCCATAAGGTTTTTCCGCGAAAGCGGAAAACGGTGCGCCGTGCTGACAGATTTCCAGTTACCATTTTACCATTTGGTACCTTCTTTGTTACCATTTTAAGTGTAAAGTAAAAATTCAACCTCAGATCATATCAGGTCATTGACCTAGCTCAGGTCAGAGGACCACATCTAAAATTTTGAGATCAATTCATCACACACATGAAGAGACATTGAAATGTAACTTGCCACTCGAGTGCAATTGGGCAGTGCCTCGAAAATGCATATTTCAGATTTTTGTTTGAGGTCTGGTCAGCGACCAGATGCCATGGCTAATTTCCACCAATTGTTCTATTTGCAATATGCATGCTCTTCTAACATCGTTTTACCTTTGTATGCATGCAAAAGCATCAGGAAAAGTTCTTTATCAAATTCGTTTGACCTCCATCAAGTGACCTGAGGTCAGGTGATGAAAAAGGGTGTAATGCATAATGTATAAGCATTTCCTACAGCAATGAGTGCTCACATGCCTTAATCATGTTCATGCTCACATGCTCATATGCATGGTATTCACATACCATTTTATCAGTACAATGAACACCTAAAATGCAAGTTCACATAGATATTTGAAGAACATCAACTTTAATTGCTCGCTTTTATATAGGAGCCCTTGAGCACAAACTAGAGAATTTGATATTTTGATGGGTTGAACTGGTTAATGCTTACCTATCATCTTCTTTCTCTGCAATTTCTTTCATATGTCACATGTAAGCAAGATATTCACTGTTTATGATCACTACTCAACATTGACACAACAGATGATTGAGACTCCTTTGGTGACATTGATATTATGCTCTCCAACATCAGATGTTAGGCAATTTAATCAGTAGGTTTTAGGCAATTCAGCATCAATAGGTTTTAGGTTATCCAGCATCAATGCATAAAGCTAGGGTTGTTTTTGTTGTTGCAATTTTGCATCATTCTGCATTATATTCCCCACACAGTGTTCATGCAGCCTTACAAGACTCCTTTCTGCAGTGTGCACACTTCACACATTTTGTTTAGGGAGGGGAAAATAGGCATTTGCAGAACCAAAATGTTTTTTTTTGTGGTATTATTGCACTTAATCCACAATCCACAAGACAATCTTCACACACATTTACCTACAATAAGCAAAAATATGCTAGTTTTGGTTGGGTTTGACCAACTCCTCATCTTGGATGATTCTTAAATATTAAGCCCAAAATTGAAGTTAAGAAAACAAAAATTGTGCAAAAGTGTTTCTGAACATGATTAAGATAATATCTGCATTCATTCACATTTCAAAAGCTACACATTTTTGGAATTCTGAATATTTTTAGAAAGATACCTAAAAACTATAAAAAGTTGCTCTAAGGACAATTATTTGGTTAAAAATGTGTTCTAGTGCTTTCTGAATTTTGAAGGAATCTGGTTGGTTGGTTGGTTATTGCAGTTTATGAGCATATCAACTGCATTGGTCATGTAGTTGATGAATTTGATAAGCATTTTCTTGGGAAATACCCAACTACTTTTCAGGATATGAGCAACTCCAACTAAAAGTACAAATATCTCAATAAATAGTCAGTTCACCAAAAAGAACATCAAATTCAATCAAATAACATTGAAAAACACCAGATAAAAATGCAAATGCATGCTATTCCATCTCTCCACAAACAAAAATATGGGAAAAGCATGGGGGTGGAATGAGGTTTCAGTGGACAATATAACATGAATACAAAATAACAAATAAAAAAGACCTAATGTAATATAACCTAAGCTGACCTATGGATGTTTGATCACCTATAACCTACTGATATTGGATTGCCATTAAACTATTGATATTGGATCCCATTAAAATGTACTGATGTTGGGTTGCTTAAACCCCTGATGTTGGATTGCATAAAGCTCACTGATGTTGGATTTCCTTAAACCTACTGATTAGTTTGTTAGTTAGTTATTTGGGCTTTAGGGTGCTTCAACCAGAATTGATCATTTGAGCCCATCAAACCTACTGATGTTGGATCATGTAATATTATAGTCACCAATGGAGTCTACATCATCCACTGTCTCAATGTCAATTGTTGTGATTTGAAATAGTGAATATCCGTATGTGTGATTTGGGTTTTAGGGTGCACCGACCATGGTAGATCATTTAGTGCCCAAATAGTGAATATCCTGCTTACATGTGATTTTCCAAAGAAATGGTACAGAAAGATATTGTTGCTATGTATGCTTTATCAAATCCAGTCAATACATTTTTTATCCAGTTTGTGTCAGTGGACTCTTCTATATAAAAGCCAAAGTATACTTGAAATTGTTCATATTCTTTTCCTGAGGAATGGATGCTAAGCTAGGTTTGGTGGTAAATCTCCTTCATGGTGCTCTATGCATTCTTGGAATTTATATCTCCAATACAATATTTATGAAAATGACTAAGATCATGGGACCATCTATTTTCTTTGAAAATACTTACTCATCAGTCTGCAAGAAAAAAAAACAAAAAAATTGGCATAGCATAAGTGTGTTGAGTTAGGTAACAGCATAAAAAAGTAGTTGAAAAATAAAATAAAAATACAACATAACATACCCTAACCTATACTAAACTATATTTAGGGGAAAAAACTAGAAGAAAATTGAAGAATTACAAACAATTTATTTTCCTACAATTTTCCAAATTAAAAACACTTATACAAGCCTTACCTAATCTAACACGATATGCTTTTGAAGAGAAACAATTTCTATTAACAAAAAAAATGCTGAAAACATTTTTCAAACAAAAACACAACAAACAAAAACCTAGAAAACGCGTTTTGAACATCTTCCAACTTAAAAATCTATGCTATTCTAACCTAATCTATTTGTTTCCTTTCTGTAGGAAAAGTGTGTGTTAAACTTGTCTTGTGAACACTTAAAATAGTACTAGCCAGGCTAAGCTTAAAACAGAGAAAGAAGAAAGAGAAAGCTAGGTGAGGTATAGGTAGGTAGGGGAGGTATTGGGAACTGATGCTTTATTATTGGGTAAACAAGTATTTTTCAGTTGGTAACACTTTTTGTGTCATCCTCAGTACTTGGATTCTCTTACCATGCAACTGACTGCTGTGTCATATAGTGTTTGCTGCCAACCCCTCATATTATTCATCATAGGTAGACTGAAATCCCAAGGTTGTGGGACTCAAACTTGGGGGAATGTGTTGTTCTAAGAGGGAGCTCAGGGCAGTTAGGTTAGATTATGTTGAATTTGGATATTTTAACACTATTCCAATACCTAACTCCAAGACCTCTTTTCACATTATTTTGCTTTCCAACTGAAAAGTAAACACTTGTACAGTAAATGAGTGGTCACATTGCCTTAATTAGGTACATTCATAAACTTTTTATTGGAGGAAAATCTTTGAATTCATAAAACACCTAAAAGCACAAATTTACCAAATATTCTTCCCCTCCACAGCCATCTTGGATCTAAAGTTCAAACTTACCAACACACATGGTATTCAAACATTTAATTCTACAAATACAAAGAATACAAAATGAATACAATTGAACTGAATTGAATGCAATTGAAGAATATAAAGTTGTTGGATTTTGTTAAGTTATGTTAGGTTAGCATGTTGTTGAAGTTGAAATTTTAAGTTTTTGAACATTTTTCAGAAACAAATTTGAGTTTTTTTTCGAAAAACAGTCCAGGCTAGCTTAGCTTGAGTTAGGTTAGGTTTTTCTATGTGAATTTTTTTAACGTTTGGAAATTTTCCATTTTAAAAATAGTATAAAAATGTGAGCCATGTAAAAATAAGTATTGCATGGAAGGTTATGTTAGTTTATGTTACATCATTTTGCATTCAATTTGAATATTACTTTTTATGCTACACTACCCAACTCCCAAGCCCCTTTTTGGGTAGTATTTTGCTCCCAACTGAAAAGTATGCATTTGCAGATAAAATAAATGGTAAATTTGTCTTAAAATGTGTTTTTTTTTATTTACAAAAAAAATAGTTACATCATGTTGAGCACATTCATAAACATTGCACAAGAAAAAAGAAATTTCATGAAATCAGAAACTACATTAACTGCAAATTTACCAATATGCAGCACAGCCAGCATTTTCTTAAGGGGGCCAAAAATGTCAGTGAAATAGAGAACACTTGAACTCTTCCCAAACCAAAACACCTCAATTTATATGAAAGATTTAAATGTTTTGTCCAATCCCATGCAGTATTGGTGGCTAGGGGTAGGGACAAGGTCTCCTGATCCCTTTACTGCACATATATAGAAATTCCCTAAAATTCAAATTTACCACGACAAAATGGGGTTGGTAATTTCCCAGAACTCCGGTCACTGGTCAGGCTATTGGTAGGTATCAGATGGTTCACTTTTCCTATTTTGGTATAGGCAGGTTGCTACCCTTCATAGACGCAACCCAGATGGGCTTCTGTGGCTCATAAGCGAGAAGCATTCCCGTCTTATACCTTATTCCTTACCACACTCACGTCTCTACTACTGTCGCACGCCGACGTCTCTCCCTTTGTTGCAGACCGACGTCACAGCTGCCATGAAGTCGGGGGAGGGATAAAACACCTACCTGGAAAACGATAACAAGATTGCCCCGGCGCCATCACCACCTACCCAGTACCGCGGATCGAGTAAACGAATTGTCCGCGTTTCTTGGTAATAGAATGCAGTGTTGCCGTTTTGGTTTGGCGAGCGTACCGACATATGCCAAAATTATACCGGATTTTCAAGTCAGCATATCACAGATTCCCAAAATGTACCAGATTTGGAAGCCATTGCACTGTCGTGATATTAAATATTGACCAAAAGCGTTTCATTCGCTCGATACTCATTGAGATGTAATATACTAAATGATAATTAATAGCGAAAATTTTTAAACACCACAAATTGCTCATTGCACAATAGCTATATGAACTTCAGAATTTCGTTGCTACAGCATCCTCGGGATGGAATCCATACCTGAAAAGCGTCACTTGCATGCGCTAATTGGAAGGCAACTAGCCCTCCAACCATTTAGTCCCCCACCTAATCATTGACTTGGCCCCCTAATTCGAACCGAAGCAACAACCTGAGCTTATGGATTCGCCCTTCCTGAATACTATTATGCTATCCCCCCCCCGCTCGACGAGTTCTTTTAAACCGATGGCGCACGCCCCCGCTTCGAAAAAATGCTATAAAATATCAATTCCATGGAATTGATGTTATTTTTAAATTCACTATTACAATTAAAGCCCTCCCTCCAATCTATTTCACAAATAGACAGTCATGGATGTGGACATGGGTGCATCCACGGTTTTGAAATTGGGGGACAAACCAGGGACGCGGTAAGTTTGGGTATAATATATTTTAAGCCCTGCCCCTCCCCTCCAAAAAAAAATCCTTGGATTTCGGCCACTTATTTTTCATGGTCTGGTTTTCAGATTTCCCATTGTGAAAATGGTGCTTTGGTGACAAATGTTCCGCCAAATTAGCGAGCTTCAATCCTTATCACTGCCTATGAACACCCAAAAAAGCTTGTATGTTGTAGGTATTGTACAGGACCCGATTTCACAATCACCATAGAGCAATGTTGTAAGTACGTTAAACGTTGCCCCATTGTAGCAGGAAAACAAAACAAAAATATTGGACCATGGTTTTCTTGTAGTAAATATGGACTTACATTAAATTTTCCCATGCTTTCCTGTTTTACGTGGATACGTTTCGGTGCAATGACAACCAGGAGCGGATAAAGGGTCTGGCATTGGGGCATGTGTCTCCACATGGAAGGTGGCGTCTTTCCGGCCGAAAAAGGCACTCCATCTGAGAAGGTTCGAGTGCATCCTATCGAATTTTCAGCTAGAGTCCATCTGAGAGAAAAAGGCGTCCCCTTGAAGGAAAGACGTCCCAATGGAAGGCCCGAGTGTAGCCCTGCATCGATTTTTTCAGCTAGAGGCGCCCATCCATGTACTTTCGCAGTGGCGTCCTCCAAAGAAATAGCGCCCTCCAGACAAGTGCCCCTATGAAAAATATATCGATCCACTCCCTGATTGCAGCAAGGTTTCGCGGTTATGAACTCCGGCTGGTTATAAAATCGCACACATTCACGTGTGGCTTCATGCAAACTTGATAACTTCCGTTGAACCACCAAGATGAAAGCGGACAACTTGTAAAAACGGTTCCATATATTGCATGTCAGGAAGAGCAATGTTGCAGTGTAAATTAAAAACCAGCAATGAGAAACCGTCCAAGCAGGTTGACGGATTTCTTGGGGGAGCTCCTAGTTTAATACA
>JAOTOM010002787.1:0-118898 GCA_034440615.1 Ashinkailepas kermadecensis | reverse complement strand
ATATTTGGGAATCATGCACTTTGAGGGCAATCGCTCTGTCACCCAATTCAGAGAGGATAACTTATTTCTGGTTTCATCAGAAGCTCCTTTGTGTACAACCCAAGGGCGTCGCCACCGGGGGGCAGGGGGGCAGTCGCCCCCTGCCGTGAAACAGGGGGGCGACGCCCCCCTGAAATTTGAGGAGGCCCCTATCCGCAAATGCACAGCAAAAAATGTGAGCAAGGAGGCCGACGGGACAGAATATCATGCTGTCAATGAGGCCTCAAAACTGACGAGGCCACCAGGAAATATAATCAGGTCTCTATAAGAGACGTAGAACAGAGATTGGGAGGAGGCCCCCAGGACGAAAAGGAGGCCCCATGACGAAAAGGAGGCCTCAAGACGTAGAACAGAGATTGGGAGGAGGCCCCCAGGACGAAAAGGAGGCCCCCGGACGAAAAGGAGGCCCCCAGGACGAAAAAGAGGCCCCAATACGTAGAACAGATATTGGGAGGAGGCCCCCATGACGAAAGGAGGCCTCAAGACGTAGAACAGAGATTGGGAGGAGGCCCCCAGGACGAAAAGGAGGCCCCCGGGACGAAAAGGAGACCCCATGACGAAAAGGATGCACCCAAGGACGAAAAGGAGGCCCCAAGACGTAGAACAGAGATTGGAAGGAAGCCCCCAGGACGAAAAGGAGGCCCCCCAGGACGAAAAGGAGGCCCCAGGATGAAAAGGAGGCCCCAGGATGAAAAGGAGGCACCAAGACGTCCCAATCTTCCAATCTCCCAGAGATTGGGAGGAGGCCCCCAGGACGAAAAGGAGACCCCAGGAAGAAAAGGATGCACCCGAGGACGAAAAGGAGGCCCCAAGACGTAGAACAGAGATTAGGAGGAGGCCCCCAGGACGAAAAGGAGGCCCCCGGGACGAAAAGGAGGCCCTCCGGGACGAAAAGGAGGCCCCCGGGACGAAAATGAGGCCCCAGGACGAAAAGGAAGGCACCAAGACGTAGAACAGATTGGGAGGAGGCCCCCAGGACGAAAAGGAGGCCCCCAGGACAAAAAGGAGGCCCCCAGGACGAAAAGGAAGCTCCCAGGACGAAAAAGAGGCCCCAGGACGAAAGACGCGGTCCATGCGCCCCGACACTCCAACAATCAACCAACCAACCCCAGGACGAAAAGGATGCACCAAAGGACGAAAAGGATGCCCCAAAGACGTAGAACAGATATTGGGATGAGGTCCCCCAGGACGAAAAGGAGGCCCCAGGACGAAAAGGAGGCCCCCAGGACGAAAAGGAGGCCCATAAGACGTAGAACAGAGATTGTGAGGTGGCCCCCAGGACGAAAAGGAGGCCCCCAGGACGAAAAAGGGCCCCCAGGACGAAAAGGAGGCCACCAGGACGAAAAGGATGCCCCTAAGACGTAGAACAGAGATTGTGAGGTGGCCCCCAGGACGAAAAGGATGTCCCATAACGCAAAGGAAGCCCCCCAAGACGTAGAACAGAGATTGGGAGGAGGCCCCCAGGACGAAAAGCAGGCCCCCCGGGACGAAAAGGAGGCCCCAGGACGAAAAGGAGACCCCCAGGACGAAAAGCAAGCTCCCAGGACGAAAAGGAGGCCCCCAGGACGAAAGACCCAGTCCATGCGCCCCAACACTCCAACAATCAACCAATCAACCCCAGGACGAAAAGGATGCACCAAAGGACGAAAAGGATGCCCCAAAGACGTAGAACAGAGGTTGGGATGAGGTCCCCAGGACGAAAAGGAGGCTCCCAGGAAGAAAAGGAGGCCTCCAGGACGAAAAGGAGGCCCCTAAGACGTAGAACAGAGATTGTGAGGTGGCCCCCAGGACGAAAAGGAGGCCCCCAGGACGAAAAGGAGGCCCCCAGGACGAAAAGGAGGCCACTAGGACGAAAAGGATGCCCCTAAGACGTAAAACAGAGATTGTGAGGTGGCCCCCAGGACGAAAAGTAGGCCCCCAGGACGAAAAGGAGGCCACCAGGACGAAAAGGAGGTCCCCTAAGACGTAGAACAGAGATTGTGAGGTGGCCCCCAGGACGAAAAGGAGGCCCCCAGGACGAAAAGGATGCCCCATAGCGCAAGGATGCCCCAAGACGTAGAACAGAGATTGGGAGGAGGCCCCCAGGACTAAAAGGAGGCCCCAGGACGAAAAGGAGGCCCCTAGAACGAAAAGGATGCACCCAAGGACGAAAAGTACGTAGGACTAGACGTAGAACAGAGAACAGAGATAGGAGGTAGCCCCCAGGACGAAAAGGAGGCCCCCAGGACGAAAGACACAGTCCATGCGCCCCTACACTCCAACAATCAACCAAGCAACCCCAGGACGAAAAGGATGCACCAAAGGACGAAAAGGATGCCCCAAAGACGTAGAACAGAGATTGGGATGAGGTCCCCAGGACGAAAAGGAGGCCCCAAGGACGAAAAGGATGCCCCATAACGCAAAGGAAGCCCCCAAGACGTAGAACAGAGTTTGGGAGGAGGCCCCCAGGACGAAAAGGAGGCCCCCGGGACGAAAAGGAGGCCCCAGGACGAAAAGGAAGGCACCAAGACGTAGAACAGATATTTGGAGGAGGCCCCCAGGACGAAAGGAGGCCCCCAGGACGAAAAGGAGGCCCCTGGGACGAAAAGGAGGCCCCCAGGACGAAAAGAAGGCTCCCAGGACGAAAAAGAGGCCCCAGGACGAAAGACGCAGTCCATGCGCCCCTACACTCCAACAATCAACCAACCAACCCCAGGACGAAAAGGATGCACCAAAGGACGAAAAGGATGCCCCAAAGACGTAGAACAGAGATTGGGATGAGGTCCCCAGGACGAAAAGGAGGTCCCCAGGACGAAAAGGAGGCCCCAGGACGAAAAGGAAGCCCCTAAGACGTAGAACAGAGATTGTGAGGTGGCCCCTAGGACGAAAAGGAGGCCCTCCAGGACGAAAAGGAGGACACCAGGACGAAAAGGAGGCCCCTAAGACGTAGAACAGAGATTGTGAGGTGGCCCCCCAGGACGAAAAGGATGCCCCATAACGCAAGGATGCCCCAAGACGTAGAACAGAGATTGGGAGGAGGCCCCCAGGACTAAAAGGAGGCCCCAGGACGAAAAGGAGGCCCCTAGAACGAAAAGGATGCACCCAAGGACGAAAAGGACGTAGGACTAGACGTAGAACAGAGAACAGAGATAGGAAGGTAGCCCCCAGGACGAAAAGGAGGCCCCAGGACGAAAAGGAGACCCCAGCACGAAAAGGAGGCCCTCATGACGGAAAGGATGCCACCGAGACGGGCAAGAAGCCACCCAGGTTAGACGAAAAGGCTTCCGATGGGTGGCAGGATATTCTTAAGTTGGAAAATGAGGCCCCCAAGACGGAAGAGGATACCCTGCAATATAAAATTAAGACCTGATAGGGGAGACTTCTCCGAACGCAATATGGGCCCCAAGACGGGTAAGAAGGTTTCCGCAGGAATGAGAGAAGGCCACCGAGACCAGCCAGATGAGGCCCATATTTTGGAAGAGGAGGAACCTGGAAGAGAAGATCTAGGACTAGGACGCAAAAGCACCCTGCTAAGAGGATAATGAGGCTCCAGACACAGATAAGGAGGCCCCCATGACGTGAGAGGAGGCCCCTAATTTGAAAAAGGAGTCACCTAGGAGAGGGTAGGAGTCCCCAGAAATCAAGAGAGGTCAAAAATGGCACGGAGGCAACCAGGATTGCAAAAGAGGCTCCAACACCGGAAAGGAGGCCCCAGAATATGAGAGGAGGCCCTAAGACGGAACAGGAAGGAAGATATGAGATGAGGTTTCGGAGACGCAAAAGCAGGCCCCAAACGGGTGAGGTTCCACCGAGATAGAAGAGGATGATCCAGAGACGTGGCAGGAGGCACCTAATTCGGAAGAGAACGACACAAGATTGGAAACGAGACCCCATGATGAATGAGGAGGCCCCTAAAATAGGAGAGAAAGGCCATTGGAAAAGAGAGATGGCTCCCAAGCGGAAAAGAAGGCTCGAAGACGGCTAAGAAGGTCCCCGGGAAATAACAAGGCCACTAAGATACGAAAGGTTGCCAGTAATTTAGCAGAGGCGGCGCCTGCGAGAGAAGAGGAGTCTACCAGGAGATAAGAGACCACCCCTAAGATGGGTAAAGATCGAATCCAGAACGCAGAGCAGGAGAACGCAGAGCAGGAGGCCCCCAAGACGTGAGAGGAGGCCCCTAATTTGAAAAAGAAGGCCTCTAGAAGAGAAATGAGGCACCTGCCGGACTCGGGAAGGAGTAGGTCTCTAGGACCAAATGAGGTCCCGAAGACCGGAAAGAGTTCCCAGGAAATGAGAGGAGGCCCTTAAGATGGGAGTGATAGCAGGTATGGAAGGAGGTGAGGTTTCCAAAATTGAAGATCCCTCAAGACGGGTAAGGCTTTGCTAGGATAAAGGAGGAGGCACACGAGGCGTGGCAAGAGGCCCCTAATTTGGCAGAAAATGCCCCTCGAAAATGAGAGGAAGCCCCATGCCATGTTAAAGGGGCCCCAGAATGCAAGAGGAGGCCCTCCAAGACGGGAGAGGAGGACCATTGAATATGGAGGAGGGTAGGACACACAAGGAGACATCGAAAACCGGTAAAAAGGCTCTAGGAAATGAGATGACGCGACAGGAGGCCTATAATTTGCAAGAAGAACCCCGTAAGAAATAGTAAGAATCGAGTCTGGGTATCTTAAAATCACGATATGGGCCCCAAAAGATCCGGCCGAGGCCCCCACAAATTACGCTGAGCCTGGGGTACCAAAAATTCATGCGCGGACCACGAAAAACATGCCAGGGGCACGACAGGTCGTACCGTGCCCCAACAGTCTCATTGGGACCAAAACAAATGAAGCCGGAGCAACGAAGAACAATCCGGACATGAATAATCACTCTGGGGGCCAACAATGACGCCAAAAGCATCCAGAACGCATTGGACCCCAAAAAGTGTCGAGGCCGCTATAGCTCGCACTAGGGATCCAAGAAAATGACGTCGGGGCCCAAAAGATCACATTGGACCCAAAAAAGTCGAGTCGCAGCCCTTGAAAATCACACTGGAGGCCCAGAAGGTCGCGCCGGGACCCTAAAAGTTGCAGCTGCCCCCAAAATCAATTTTAACCGGAATGTCACTCTGGGACGGAAAAAAACTCCTTCAGTGGCCTCAGTGCTATATCAAAGGGGCAAATGCCCCCTCCATCCTGAGAGGGATAAGCTCCCAAGAATCGTGTCGGGGCCTCAAAAATCGCGCTGAGGCCACCAAAATTCGCGTCGGTCCACCAGAATTCGCGTATGGGTCTCCAAATAAATACGGCGAGCCCCGGAAAACTCGCTCCGAGGCCCGAAAAATTGCGACAGGAACCGCCAAAATCGCGTTGGGGCCACAGCTAAATACAACGCATCGCACAAACTCGAACCGGGCCCCCAAAATATCGCGCTTGGGACCCACAATTCCCATCGGTAGTCCCGTCGAGGCTCTACAAAATTGCCGTCTAGGGCCACACGTAAGCACAGTGTGACCACAAACACAAACACAAATCAAGCTGGAGCCCTCCCAAAATAAGGATGGATTCCAACAACTAAATGCCCAGGTAAAAAAATGGCTCTGGAGCACCGAACATATTATCAGATGCCTTCACAAATTGCGTACGGCACCGAAAAAAAAAACCGGATCTCGAACAATCGAGGTGGGATACAAAAACATGGCGCCAAGTGCTCGAGAAATCAGGCCGGGATTCGGACTTTAAAAAAAAAATCAGAAAAGTTTCACAAAATCGTATTGAGCCCAGAAAACTGGGGTTGGGTCTCCGGAACCACGCGCCTGGGTGCGATAAGCCACTCTGTGACCTAGAAACATCGTACCGAAGCCCCACAATTGTACTTGGGCCCCACAAGTGTGCGTCAGAAGCCCAAAATAAACACATCGGGACCCTAAGAGCACAGCGGGGGCCGAAAATACAACTGGCCCTCCAAAGCGCACAGTCTCACAAAAAGCGACAGGGCCTTAACACAAGCGTTGCAGCCATAAATATACATACCGGGAGGTCTAAAAAATACACCGAAAGCTCTCAGGGCACACAGGGGTCATGATAACGCACAATAGCCTGAAAAGGTGGCTGGGGCCGCAAAAGGCAACATGGTTCCAAAACAAACAAAAAGACCGGCGCTAAATAAACACATCGGGATCCTCGAAAACGCCCTGACACGTAAAAATCCTCGGTGTACAAAATTCAACAAACCCTAAAACGAGCAGGGGGTTCGAAAATGTTTTAGGCCCCTAACACAAATGGATTGGAGCCATAATACACAATCATAGACCAAGAAAGACGCAACGGTTTAAAAAAAACGCCGAGGCTTGGCCTCGGTTCGGTATCCAATCTGGGAGGATAGCAGCAAAGATATGAAGTGCATCAAAGCTCAGCGGAAACCGCATTTCATAGCTACCAGAAAATGTGGGAAGTAGGAAACTAATGATCGAATTTAATCAATCGACTTTTCGAAGCGAACGCCCAGGCGAATCATTCCATCACGCCAAATATGGTGCAAGTCTATCATGTGGGAGCAATTAGCAAAACGCAGAAGGCTTAGCAGAAACCATAGCATCGCACGAAGTGTGGCGAATGCACCGAATACGAAAAATGGGTGTGCACGTGCACTCACGTTGCCGTCGTGGCGACCGGGTGCTATGAACTGCAATGCCTGAAATTGGAAAATTTTGTATTTTAAAGTGGTGGGTAATACATTTTCCTTTGAAGTTATGGGCCTAATACATCTTCTAAACCCTGCTGGTTTTAGGGCTTTGTTGCGTTTTTTTGTGCACCGAGTATTTTTTACGTGTCGGGGCGTTTTCGAAGATCCCAATGTGTTTATTTAGCTCCCGGTCGTTTTGTACGTTTTGGAACCATGTTGCCTTTCGTCGCCCCAGCCTCTTTTCCAGGCCCTTGTGCGTTCTCATGGCCCCTGTGCGCCTTGCGAGCTTGCAGTGTATTTTTCTTAGAGCTCCCGGTATGTTTATTTAGGGCTGCAACGCATGTTTTAAGGCCCTATCGCTTTTTGGGAGATTTTTGTGCGCTTTGGAGGGTTAGTTGTACTTTTTGGCAACGTCGTACTCTTAGGGTCCCGCTGTGTATATTTGGGGCTTCTGACACACATTTGTGGGGCCCCAGTATGATTTTGGGGCTTCGGTGCGATTTTTTCTGGGTTCCAGCGCGACTTATGGCGCCCAGGCACGTGGTTCCGGAGACACAACGCCAGCTTTCTGGGCTCAACGCGATTTTTGTGGATCTTTTCTGTTTTTTTTATTAAAAGTCCGAATCCCAGCCTGTTTTTCGAACATCTGACGCCATGTATCCCACCTCGATTTTTCGAGATCCGGTATGCTTTTCGGAGTCACACGCAATTTTTGAAGGCATCTTGAAAAAAATGTTCGGTGCAACAGAGCCATTTTCCTGACCCTGACATTTATTTGCTGGAATCTCTCCTTTTTTGGAGGGCTCCAGCTTGATTTTTGGGATACCGATCCGGGTTTGTGGTATAGGTGTAATTTCAGCAGTGTGAGGTAACTTATCAAGGGATACCAAAAGAAAACCTTAGAACTGAGTGGTGGAGTTAGGGTTGAAATCCGACCAATCAGAAACCATAGTGGTAGATTAGGCCCCTCCACAGGACAATTTAGTTGATGACTAATTATATTATTTCGAAATGTACCCTTTGACAAAATAGCGGTCGAAATCCAAGGACTTTTTAATGGGCGTAGGTGCCCTCCCCTTCCCCCCCTGCAAATCCGTTTGCCCCCTCCTGCTTAACGCAAATATAGGTACTCCACTGGTCCCTCAATAATTTTCCGAAACATACGCCCATGGGGAAAAGCCAACATTGAGGTGACAAATTACCCCTCATAAGCATGCAATACAACATCCATGCCCCATTTGAAATGGGATGAATGATGTTTTTAAATGCATTTTCTTCCAACAAACTTCTTTCTGTTATTACAGCCTGCATGGGATGCGCCCCTAAACCACAATAACTAACTAACTAACTAACAGCCTGCATGATTAGAGCTTCCCAGCTTCCATACCTTCTCAACGTCATTTACAAAACGGTACAGCACAGCGAAAACGATGGGCGTGGCGGCGTGGAATTTGAAGGCTTGGAATATGTATGTACTGACATTGTTGCATTGTTCCATTGTCATTTATGCATTGGTGTTCAATGCTTGTTCTTGCCGTGAATTTATTCGCTGAGGATATATTTTAGCTCGTGTGACAGTTGCCTTGCAGCCAGCACCAAATGTTATAAAAATAAACAAATTCCTAAGATGACGCTAAGAAAACTAATGCAATCCACTTCTCGTTGTCACCTTTACCAACTTGTCGTCCTTGGACTGAGAAATGGTCGTTCAAGGTTTGCTTATGACATCAAGCTGATGGGAATAAATAACAGTAGTGATGAATCTAGCTATATTCAGTTAGACTTGGAGGACTTAAAAGTGGGTTGATCAATGGCAGATATCTGTAAGATATGCTTAGCATCATCCCCGCCAGCTCGCTGCAATCTAGAGGCCAGCGGGAAGATTCGAGAAAGCATTGAGACGATGGTTAGTTTTGGCACTTATGCATTTATCGAAATATTACTTATTTATACCCTGGTATTGCCCAGTTTTCAGCCAAAATGATTAGCGCTATTGCGTTTTGAGTAAATGATGCACCATGCCAAGAACAAACAAAAAACCAATATGAAATCATGTTCCCCATCCTCGAACCACAGTATAAGAGCCTAAAAACAATATGAGACCCTAACACAATGGAGGCCCCCTTTCGGGCAACAGGAGGCCCCCTTTCGACCTTGCCCCCCTGGAAGAATTTCGTGGCGACGCCACTGGTACAAACCAGTGAGTTTTGCAAATGTTTCCAGAGAGCAGCAAGTTGGCAGAAACTGTCAAACAGCACCATTCAACACCCAGGTGGGAAATGCATAATAGTTTTGCACAAGATAACATTATGGATGATAAACAACCAGGAAAAGATTTGTCCCATCCTGTCTGCATCCCTGAGTGAAAATGACAACATGGACCAGGTGGAGGATGGAATGCAGCTTTAATCAGAGAAGAGATTGTGAAGCCGACATTTTTTAAGGCTTTCAAGTGCATATCTGCTATATGATGAAATATTTCACAATATGCTAGCATATTGCTATAGGCAGAATACCACCAGGAAAGTTGGTATTGCAAGCAATATAGCTAGCATTGCCATACCAAAGTAAGTCTGCAACGCATTTTGAATCAGGAATGGAAATTAATTGAAAGCTAATGTTACACAAGCTAAGGTTGATGTGGCATCTGCAATATCTCCAGTACCATATGCTCCACCCTGTATGGTACTGTTGGCCCAGTATGCCAAGTTCAGAAAGTTGGGTGGAAAAGCAATAAAATGAGCAAATATTTTGCATCTGAAGTCAAACACATGCAATGGAAGGTCCATAGTGCATGTACTCATATGCATGCAAATTGAAATGCATCCATTTGTTTACTGGGGCTCAGTAGCACATGGGCTGCAAAAGTTATTTTTCAGCAATAGTCATGGTGTGAAAAGAAGTCAACAGTATTACAAATAAAAAAGATAATATGGTGCTTCTAGGTATTTTTCAGACTTTTGGAACCTGCATTTTGAATATAATGTGTATGAATATGATTTGTATATATATAATGTGATGCAATATAATATAATACAATATAACACAATATAATGTCTATGAACAGTATACTAGGCTTAACTGTGGATAGGTATTTAGCAATTACTTCTGTGTATATATTTGCATAGTTGTATCTCATAAGTTTCTTTTTTATCAAGCAGATTATAATATTTACACCTAGAGACGCTGCCCAGCGTCATTTTGTCCATTCTATCTGTCTTTGTCTAGTGTCAGTGTTTTCAGCTATTTATTTCATTTTTGGCAGTTATTCAGCGAGTGATTTCTTCTTTCTGTAAAACCACAGTCAACTTCCTGCACAGTGATTACCTTGTAAGTGCTGCATAGTTAGGAACTAGCATACACCTAAGCTTTGTCGGTTATTTCGCTCTGCTCTGTTATTTGGTAAATCATTTTGCAGCAAGTTACTTTTCAATCTCAATCTAGGAATAAGCTGCAGCCTTTAGGATGGTTACTACCAAGGATGCAGGCACTAGAGGATGAGGTTAGGGCCCTTAAGGCAGAGCTATACAAGCCAAAGCTTCCCTTGCTTCACAGGGCAGGCCAGCAAGTAAGGGGCAGTCTGTAGCAGGGGCATCCTATGCCCAGGTGGTCACAGACCACCAGGTAACTGTAGCTTCCCCTGCTGTGGAGGTGGCAGGGAGATCTGAAGAGAGAAGTGTTCCTAGTGAACAGAATATTTCTAGTTGTAGCTCACAGGAGGGGCAGTGGTTTAAAGTCAGGGGGTGGAGGATTTGGAGGCGTGAGCCTAAGCAAGGGGGCAGTGAGTGCCAGGTGGTAGGTGGTAGGAGTGGGAAGCAACCTAGTGAAGCAGCTCAACAGGCAGGAGTAGTAACATTCAATAGGTTCCAAGGCATTGGAGGACTGCCCCCAAGATAGTAATAGCAGCAAGGAGAAAGTGCTAGTCGTAGGAGACTCTCGTGTGCGGCATTTAGATAGGGTATTATGTCAAGGTCGGAGAGGTAGGAGGTGCATCACCAGGCCCGGTGCCAAGGTTAGAGACCTGGTCCCAGTGGTCGCACAGGCCACCAGTGAAAACCAGTGTAGTACAGTTATAGTGCAGGTATGAGTGAACAACATAGGTCCTGCCAGGAGTGAGAAGCTGTTGCAGGAATACAGGGCCCTTCTGGCCACCCTGAAGCAAAGCAATAGCAGAGTTATTGTGACAGCTATTCTGCTAGGGCTGGAGTCTCCCCTGAGTGGAGCTCTAGGGCACTGGCAGCCAATGCCAGGGTAGGTAGGCTCTGCAATGAGTTGGGTTTGACTTTTGTTGACAAGTGGTGCAGGTTTTATGGCTCATCTGACCTCTATCAGAGGATGGCCTGCACTTCTCCGAGAAGGGGGTGCAAGTGTTAGGCAAAGTATATGAACATGTCCTTCAGGGAAACTAGATAATGGGGTGGGGAGGGAAGAATTGGCATTGCCATCTCAGGGATATGCCAATAGTGACAGCATAGGCAATAGAACCTCACAGTCAGCAAATAGGGGTAGCAGTAGATCAAGGGGGCAGAGTGGTAGCTCATCCAGAGATGATAGAGCTACTCAACATGAAAAAGCCAAAGAGGGTCATGGAACTTTTGTTAAGTGTATGATGCTTAATGCTCAGAGCATTCGATCCAAATTTGATGAGTTCAAGTGTTATGTTGCTGAGGAGAAACCAGATTTTGTTTGCATTACTGAGGCATGGGTCAGTGAGGGATATTTTGGAGATAACTTGCAGGACTATGAGATCCAGGGATACAATATGTTTTCATGCAATAGGGGTCCAGCAGTGAAAGGAGGTGGTGTAATGCTGTATGTGAATAGCTTATACAGTTCTCAAAAAGTAGCAGATGTGGTAAAAAATGTGTCTGTGGAGTCCCTTTGGCTTGATGTTGCTGTGGGAAAAGGCAACAACAATGAACTGAGGATAGGAGCTTTGTATCGATCAGGAACCTTGCCACATTATCAGCAACTGGAGCTCGATAAAGTGATTTGAGGAAATCAGTAGAAACTTTCAGAGGAAATGCCTTATTCTTGGTGACTTTAATCTAAAAGGATATGAAAATGTTGGTGTTGGCTCCCCATCATGTAAACTGTTTAGGAAATGCCTTGAAGAGGACTTGTTCTTGCACCAGTTTGTAACGGAACCAACCAGGCAGGGCTCATTCTTGGACCTTGTCTTCTCAGATTTAAGTGATTTAGTTCAAGACTTGACTGTAGGAGAAACTCTGGGAAGAAGTGACCATAACATAGTGAGATTCAAGGCACAGGTAGCAGGGACAATCAAGGATAATTTGGCAGATTCCAAATTTTAACAGGGCAGACTTTGACTGCCTCAGAGAGGCTTTAAGTGTCATAAAATGGGAAGAAGAATTCTTTGATTTAAATGCCTGTGAAATGTGGGAAAAGTTCAACTCTTACTGGAGGGAAATTCAGATTAGACATGTCCCCCAAAAGCAAAGGGACAAAAGAAGGGTAGGAAAGCCAGCATGGCTTACACCAGATGTGATGAAAGCAATTAAGGCTAAGAAAGATGCATTTAGAGTATTTAAGGAAGCTTCAAATATCGTAAATCTAAGGTCGTATCAAAAATCTAGAGATGCTGTGAAGCAGAAAATCAGAGCAGCAAAGCGAGCAAAAGAATTGGATTTGGCTAGGAACTGTAATGGGGACAGTAAAAAGTTCTTTAGTTTCTACAAGCTAAGTAAAGTTTGAAGCACAATTGGTCCACTGGAAGTAAATGGGACTATATTGAGTGAGGATGGTGAGATGGTTGAGGAGCTGAGCAAGCAGTTTAAATCAGTGTTTACAGTGGAGGATGTGACTAATCTGCCAACCGTGAACCACAGTTCAATGACAGGTGATCAGATACAAGATGTTGATTTCATTGATAGTGATATTGTTTTCAATTATATCAGAAAAATAAAGCCAAACAAGGCAGCAGGACCTGATGAAATTTATGCTAGTGTATTGCGGGAAGCTGAAAAGGAAGTGGCAATTCCACTTAGTATAATATTTTGTAGATCAGTTTCACAAAATGAAATTCCAACAGATTGGAAAAGGGCAAATGTAGTTCCTATTTTCAAGAAAGGAGAGGTAGGGAAAGTTGAAAACTATAGGCCAGTAAGCCTCACATCCCTAGTCTGCAAGGTACTCGAATCAATTATCAAGGATATAATAATTAGTTTTCTGGAAGGAAACAGATTGATTCAAGATACTCAACATGGGTTTAGAAAAGGGCGATCGTGTCTCACAAATCTCTTGGACTTTTAAAATTTTGCTACAGAACAATTTGATCAGGGAAATCAGGTTGATGTAGCATATCTTGACTTTAGTAAGGCCTTTGACAAGGTACCCCATAAACGGTTAATGATGCAGCTTCAGGTCCATGGCATTGCAGGTAGCATCCTAAAATGGATAGAGTTGTGGCTTTCAGATAGATAGCAGAGAGTGATGCTAAATGGTACAAAGTCATCATGGCAAAATGTTCTTAGTGGAGTCCCCCAGGGGTCGGTACTGGGGCCACTATTGTTAATTATATATGTGAATAGCATTGAATGCAGCCGAAGCAGTAAGGTTTTGAAATTTGCGGATGATTTGGAGATCTTTAGGGCAATAACAGGGCACAATGATATTGTGCCCTGTTGTGTTGTATTGTCCATATTGTGATGTATGAACATCTCGTACCTAATGTATTCAGGTAAAGATATTGCCTGTGATGTAGCTTACCGTTCAATACCATTTGCTCATGGAATTCTTGGCGGTGTCATTAACATAATTATCCCTATTTTAGTTGTCTCCAAAAATAAACGAAAAAAAACCATAACAAAGCACGCTATGGTCTCAAAATTGGCTTCGAACTACTTAAACGACATGGTTTCCATGTAAAAGTTAGACGTCTTACTTGACTCGTTTCGACATCTCACAACTAACGAGAGAAAAACAACAACATTTAATCGCTGAAGCCATGGCACGTGAGTTTCGTGTGCTGCACGCCTGGCCAGCGATCGCCTGCCGCACCGTTTGACGTTTGACGGGCGGCCGTCGAGCGCGTCGGACCACACCTCGCTCTGACTGGGCAACTGACAACTGACAACCGGCGTCAACTGATCGTTTCATTTCGTTTCAAAATTTCGTTTTCAACTGGATTCGACCGGTTTTCAGATCAAATTCGCTCCGTGGTGTTAAATTCAGCATCACTGGGGATGACTCGCTGACGTGGGACCGCTGCTGACCTGCAGCGGACTTCTGGGAAGCTGGCCGCAGGATTTCCCGCGCCACCCGTGCAGCCCGCTGCCCGGACTGCGACCTGCCCGCGCACGTGGCATTTGTGCCGCCCCGCCATTTTTTCCCGCCACGCCGGCTGAATGCGTCCGCAGGCGGATGTTTTCACGCGCCAAATAAAGAGCGTCACGTCGGCTGCCGCTGGCCGCCGCTGCCACAACGGTGTCAGGATCGTCAGGTTGTAGCCGAGTCAGCCGCCGTGAAAACCCGTTGACTTAACATGGGCGAGAAAATGTCTTTTTGTAGATGGTACTGTACATCAATACTAATGATGAAGTTCAACATGGTTTTACAAGTTTTGATTCAAAATTGATTGCTGTATCTTTTGACTGCTTATTTAAATTTCTTAATCTCCAACTTTTTATTAGGAGCATTTCAAACTCATTTTTCATTACAAAACCATAAATTGCGTTTTTGATACGAGAATATGGCGCATATGCGTTTAGCGTTGGCAGTACCGACAAGCCTACTGTCTTTACGGCGTTGGCAGTACTGTGGGCCGTTTGTAACTTCTGTACGTGTACCAAGAACCGTAATATTTCCGTATGCTTCTTATTCTCATGTAGATTATTTATTCGTTATTTATTGATCTTATAGATGCCTCATTGTTTTGTACTACAGTGCAATCACCAGCACAAGACCAGTAAATGCCGTTATTTCACGTTCCCTAGGGATGCAAAGACGAAAAGAAATTGGCTAAGGGTTATCAGGTAAGTGACCTATTGTAGAAAAACCGAGAACGGTACAATTCCTGCCAGTTATTGTGCAAGTGGAACTGCAGCAATATTGACATTTTCATGACTTCTACCAATGTGGCTATCAATATTTTTGGGAGTGATGGTAGATATATAACTTGCTAGGCAAGTTTTTGATAAAAATATGTTACTGATGCTTTCTTATGTGATTCAGATATGACTGATGTTCATTTATTTGGGAAATGATAACTTCTTGAGATATTAGCGATTATAGTTGGGATATATCTCAAGTATTCATTTCACAAAGAAAAGAACATCAAATTCATACGACAATATCACAATGTCACAAAGTATAATCACAAAATAAGCATCACATGCTGGTATTATTGTTGTATCAATTTGTGAAGACAAAGTACTAGAACATGTGCACCACATGCACTGTCTATGCACCACAAGTATGCACAAGCAAATTATTGCTGTTCAAAATTGCTTGAGGCATTGCATTTCTAATATGTTTTGAGCTGCTATGCTCTGCTTTCAGAGCAGACTGGAGATACAGACTAAAGCTTGAATGCAGAATCAATGATTCTGCATTCTGGATAGGATGATTCTGAATCATCCTATTGTGTCATTAGGTTGTCACAACCTATGAATTGTGGAACATTTGACATTTCTGTTACACCTTTTCCAGGCATCAAGATGCTCAGCCAAATGAACACTCACGGGTGTGCTCATGTCATTTTGTGATGGGCAACAAGGAGTTGGGACCAAGCATCTTCCCATGGCAAAAATGTGCATCATCAAGGTGATTTGAAATACTTGCTTTGTATACCTCAAATCCTGGCTCATTTTTGATATTGTTGGTTATGAATTGCAACTAAATCAAATGAAGTTGTGTTGTTTTCATGCTCTCAGCCACCACTTGTTTTCTGGCAATGAAGACAAAAGAACTATCCTGATTTGTCTTGTGCATGTTGCTTTATATTCCTGGGGGTTGTCAGGCCCCCACAGTATTTATTTGAGCCCCCTCCCCAATAGTGCTGTGAATGACTAATGTTGATTGTACTTATGTGAAGCCATGCCAGGGAAGTTCTCATGCACCTCATCCTCCACCAAATATAATTCATCCAGAAGAGTGTAAACAGGACCTCACAAACACTCATTCAAGTTAAACTGTTCTTCAATAAATATAATGAGCTCCTACCTCCAATCACTTTCATCAAATTATCCAACTTGTTTGTCCGAGCTTGCTCTTCTAAAAGTATCTACCTTATATTTATGTTTATCAGTGTTTTGTGTACTTTTAGGAGGACAAAGCAAACACTGCTGGGTACTGCACCTGCTCAGGCTGCTGGTGAGTGTGTGGCTGGCATTTAGCAGCTGACCGTGAACCATGCTGACACTGTGGCTGCACTCAAACTGGAAATAAAGGAGCTGAGAGTGACCCAGGAGAGGATGAGGGTGAAGAAAGAGGTTGCTGAGGCCAGTCGTGCAGCCCTAGAGAAGAAGTATGCTGACGAGGAGGGACAACATGCTGGCTGTGCTAACTCCATGTCAGGTGAATATCACCATCCAATCTTTCATGCCTTTGGCAAATAAAGCAGATGCATTTGACAATACCATCCCCAGTGTCACATGCTTTAGTTAATAGTCAGTTATCCCATATGGCTGTAGCCTTGTAGCCTGCAATAGTTCACTAATTGCTGCTTTCTTGATAGTGATGGTAGATCAAGTTTGTTTATTTGAGTTATGGTGCCATATGGTGCAAATATTTATGCTCACCTTATTTTGATACGTTCTTCATTCCAATTGTAACGAAAAAAACACTTGCATTGTGATCTAAGCTATGTCAACTGTGTTTATGGCACAATGTGCATTAGGGTGGTCCATACAATTGTTGAACATGCTGATCCGCATCAAGGCCTATGTACTTATCAGTATATAAAGGCTGTGTTAGCAATGCCAGTGGATTTATCTTCAGCTGCACGTGATGAAGTCGGGGAAGCGGCCACAGCGCTGGAGCGATGATACCATCATCAAGGCAATGGGCGTCCACCCGAGCACCTCAAAGAGAGTGTACAACTACCTCAGGGAGCATCAGAAGTAAGAAGAGGATCATTGTTATTTTACTTATCTAAGGATCCATATATTTCCATTGGTACAATATAGGCATTGTAGTGTCAATGAAAGACATAAGACATAGAGACATAAAAGATCAGTGCAACTATCAGCCACAAGGGCCCTTCTTGGTTACACTCTGGACACTGAACCAGTTGCCAACCAAATCCGTTGATCAGCCCTCCCTGGAATACTGAAAAGCAAGCCCTCCATTCCTATAATGTGTGTCTATGCTGTTTTTAAAGATGTTCAGAGTGCTGCTACTGACAATGGTTTCTGGCAGCTGGTTCCAATGTTGTACTACCCTGTTGGTGAAGAAAGACTATTAACCTTGTCCTGCTGTGACTAACTTTAATTTTGAATTGATGACCTCTAATTGCATCATTTCTGTTAAATTCAAACATTTCCCTGCGATACCCCTGTTCCTGACTATGAACAAATTTAAAGACCTCAATGAGATCTCCTCTCAGCCTTCTATATCTAAGTGAAAACATATTCAATGTCTTCAACCTTTCCTCATATGCCAGGTTGCTTATACCATGAACCATTTTTGTTGCCCTCTTTTGTACTCTCTCTAGAAGCCAACAGTCTTTTTCATAACTAGGGGACCAGGCTAGGACACAGTATTCCAAATGTGGTCTGACATATGCACAGTAAAGCTTCCTGGTGACTTCCTCACTTGTGTATGATACATTCCTATTTATTGCCCCAAGCATTCTTAGTGCCTTCTTCCTTTGTCTGTTCTGATACCCCCCAATTTTGTGTTCAAAATGACACCTAGGTCCTTCTCCTGCTGAGTCACAGATAGTACTTGGCCATCCATCAAGTATGGAGCCTTCATATGCTGCCTACCTACATGCATGATTTTGCACTTATAAAAATTACATTTCATTTGCCATTTTTATGGCACAAAGGAGTATCGTCAGCCGTATCCAGAATTTAGAGAAAAAATGTCTAACGTGTGCTTATTACAATATAAATGCATCTAAATGTTCAAAACATCGTTCTAAACTTCATATTGGGATTGTTTCGGTTGACCGTTTTATTTTAAACACCGGTGTGTCTGATATGATTCCCATAATATGCTTCTGCACCGACCACCTGTCGAGCGCAGTTGGCTGATGTGTCTGTTTCGAATGTCGCAGGTGCTTGGTGTAAGTCTGACCTGGGCAGACTTTTCTTCGGCCGACCCCTGTGCCTGTATGCTCAACATCCTGCAACTTGATGAACATGTTCTTTCCACCTTTCAATCGTTCCTGTGCCCTTGGTATGGATGAGTTTCAATACCTCAGTTCCTGCACACACGTTTTCCTCCAAAGCCGAAATGGTTTGCGTCGTCCCTGATGGTACTTAAATATTCTTGTACATTGAGCTTCTATTGCATTTCATAAAGCAAGTGCCAATTTGTATTATATTTGAACATGCATGGCATTGAGCATGATGCATGCACAATCCCATATCAGGCATTGGCTCTATTCCTATCCTGGCATATGTGTATGTCTCTATTTGCCCATGAAAGTATCACACATGCATCAGATTTATTGAGATTATTATATTTCCCAGGTGGCCTTTGCCGTCGATCCGCTGTCTGTCCAGCTGGGTGTCACAGTTCTGGGTTCAGCCAGGCACTTTCAAACCCCTGCTGCAGTTCCTGGTGGCCGCCATACCCGACATGGCTCCATTGGCGAGAAACTGCGCCATTCTGTTTGACGAGATAGCCATCAACTCACGGCTGTGCTACGACCAGCAGCAGGACGTAGTGCGAGGTCCTCACAAACAGCTACAGGTCATCATGGTAAGAATACAATGGAGTTGCAGGTCGCATGCTACTTGCGTGTTTGCATAGTGCACGCTGATAACGGTTGCATTTTCTGCTGCTTGAGCTTCTAGCGTTGGAACCCTGACATGCAATTGCTTGCCTTTGGTGTGGGTGTGTTTGCGTGGTGCATGTAGGTAATGATTGCGTTCTCTGCTGCTTGTGCTTCTGGTAATGGAACCCTGGTAAGCTATCACGCCGGTCACCGTCGAGCTGCTGCTGGGTCTGGTGCGCGCGCTGGAGGACGTGGGATGCGCCGTGCGAGCTGTGGTGTCCGACATGGGCGCAAAGAACGTCGGTCTGTGGCGCGATCTGGGGATCTCATACAACAGCCAGCTCAGCATCGCAAACCCGAGCCATCCTGAACGGTATGACAGCCGTATTAGATCTGGTAATATGGTCCTGCGCGTTAGTATGGATGCATCTTCACGTGGCTCGGTGGTGATGTGATTGGCATCTTGCGGTATTAAATGACTATATTAGCTCATCATGTTTATGGTAGGTAGTGCTTATATATACTGCACTGTTCTTGGTTGGAAGAGAGCAAGGAATTTCGAACTAAAGATGTCGCTGTAGTTGCAGTTCCGCAGACATCTAGTGTGATTAGACTGTAACATGTGCGCTGCCAGCAATCGAACGGTGCGTCGATCGACAATGTTTTCGGTGGACTGCCAATACTATTCTTTATCTGTGCGAATACTAATCCCGATCTTCACTGCTCCTGAAACACGTGGCGAATGGTATAGTAAGGGTTGCGTTCTACTGAACTGTGGCTGTGTCTGTGAGGTTGCAATTTGACATTTATATGAATTTTGCAAGGCGTATCTGGTTTCTCGCCGACGTGCCGCACTGTCTCAAGAACCTACGAAACCATATTCTGGATGACGGACTATACATCGGGGGAAAGAGCAACTGCAGCAGGCCATCTCTCAGCGCTGAACACCTACTGCAGGTTCTCCACACTGCCGCAACGGACGAGTTCAAGGTGTGCCCCAAGCTGACTCGGCTCCATCTCCTGGGCCCTGTTCACGGAGCCTGCGGTCGCTGCGGCTCTGCGGTCAAAATAGGCTCCGCCTACCACCGAAACGTCATCAGCAGCGGGACGCACTTGAACACCGCCGCGGCCCGCGCGGTCAAAGCATGCGTCAAATCTTGCGCAGGACATACATTTATAAAGGCAAATATGTGGACGACGCCGATGTATTGCTACATACTTATAATATTAGGCTTAAAAATAGGTTTGATGATTCTTTTTAGACTGCAAAATCTTGTTTTTATTTCTAAGTAGTGGTTGATGGGGTGAGATTTATGCTAAGTAGGTGTGGCCCCTTAAAGCCCCTTAAAGGAGGCATGGATGGAGTCTGAAAATTATTGGTAGGGCACTCAAGCCACATGTGTTGCATGGAATCGGGCGAATAGGACTTTATGTAAGGTAGATAGACATTGATGAGGGTGTGGTATGTTGGTAGATGGATTCTTTGAACTTATGGATATGGGCGCCAAATGGCCCTGTAGTCAGCACACCCTTAAACCAAATAATAAATAAATCAAAGAAATTAGGTATGTGGTGCTGGTTGGGGTCTAAGTGTCTTTTTGCCAGGGTTATGGTGTCTTCCCTTTACAGGTTTAACCTGGATCGGCCCTTGTGGCTCTTATTAAGTCTAATCACTTTATGACTTAAGTTTGTGCTTTCTGTCTGTTGGGTTAATACTTGCTTTATTTTGGTGCTTCTATTGTTGAAGAATAGGTTGATGTACAGCCCTTTCCAGTTCAGACAGTCCATTCCAGCTCTGAGACATGTCCTCTTTCCTTCACAGCCAGGGGTGTTGTTTTGTATACTTTTGAGGGGGCCAATGCCCCCTGAATTGTGATTTTGCTCCTAACCATTTAAACTTTTAACATGTGACTATGGAGTGTACCTCTCCTCCCCAATCAATTTGGGCTTGCCATTGCCTGTATGTATTGGGTCCTGCCCCAATAATTTTCAGAGATCAACACATCAACACCTGTGTTTACAGCCCAGACCAGACAACATGGTGGACTTTTTCATTTCCTAGGGCCCTTTTCTGCACAATCTTCTCATGTTTTAATTATTCCTTTTAATTAGTCCTTTAATTATCTCTTCTATTACATATCTGCAGAAGAAATGGCACCGGTGAGCAATCCATGGACAAATTTAAAGTAGATGATCATACCATCCAAATTGCATAGTAACAATGCATGCTCCTTTGCACCTAGTTTGCCTATGCTGTTATCTTGCTTATTTTGGTTGCATTGCTTATTTTGCTGTGCTCAGTTGTGCTGTGATCATGCAGAGATCTACACATTTATATGTTGACCATCACCAAGAAGGTTTTGTCCAACCTAGGTTAACTTAGTCTAAACTACTCTAGCCTACTGATGGTGGATCACATAAAACCTACTGGTGTAGTGATGTTTGGTCATGTAATATTATTACATGACAAAAGGAGTCAGTATGATCTGCTATATTGAAGATGAGGAGTGATATTATATAGTGAAATAGGTACCTTGCTTTTATGTGATTCCCCAAATAAATGGCAGGGAAAGAGGTTGCTAGGTCAGCTTCAACAAGTCTAGTCCATTTTCTTTCTAATTTGTGCTGAGATATCAGTGCCATACTTTCTAATTATGGTAGTTGAGATGAAGATAATTTGTAATCAAACAAGGAAGATATTTTGTATTCAAACCCTCAACTTCAGGAGTTTAGTGCATACTTTCTGAAAAATTTTGAGCACTGTCACAGAGCAGTTTACTATGATTTACTATGATATCAAATATCATAGTAAATTTATGCTTCAGGGATAAAAAAGGCAATTTTTCCCAATGGCATTTATGAATGCAATTAAGATGATGTGACCATTGTGATCATTTCCTTTACAAGTGCTCAGTTTTTGGTTGGCAAGCAAAAAAAAACACCAAAAAGTGGCTATGGGTTAAGCATTACATAGCACACCAAATAAGGTAAACTACAACATAACATAACATAACCTAACGATACCTAACATAACCTAACGAACCTAACATAACGAAAATAAAGCACAATAATACCAATTAGGCTAGGTTTGTTTAGGTTGGATTCTGTTCTTTTAAGTTCAAATAGTGGAAGGAAATAATTTGTCCAAATTGTGGGTTTCCATAACACTGAGATTTCTCAGCGTTATGGAAACCCACAATTTGGACAAATTATTTCTTTCCACTATTTGAACTTAAAAGAACAGAATCCAACCTAAACAAACCTTGCCTAATTGGTATTATTGTGCTTTATTTATGGTATTCACAAGACAAATTTTTATACTCATTTTACCTCCATAAAGCAATCATGTATGTTAGTTGGTTGGTTATTTAGCAGTACAAATGTTTTGTAATTTGGACATGCTTCCTTTTGTGAAAAATGGAGATCCTTGTTTTGTTCATGGTTAGGTAGTTGGTTATTGGTTTTACAACACTTCAACCATCGAGTTATGTAACATCACCAATCTCTCACACTTATTGGCCTCTGGCAAAGAGTAGCAACAGGCAAGACTCAAACCCACAATCTTTTGATTGTGAGATAGGTAACTTACACCTTAGACTACTCATCCCTTATGGTTAGGTATCCCTTAGGTCCAGGTGGTCAGGCTAGGTAACATTTTTCCATTTTGATTTTCTTATTGCAAGGTCCAGCTAGGTTGGCTAGCACTAGAGGTTGAGCTAGGTAGGTTGGGTTGTCAGATAAAAAAAAATTGGGGCATATATGCCATGCTATATTACCCAATTCAATGCCATATTTTGGGTGTTATTTTGCCTGCCAACTGAAAGGAATTTTGCACTTGCAGAGAAAATGAGTGGTCATATGTCAACTACATTCACAAGCATTGCATTGGAAAAATTTGAGGAATTAAAAAATTACCTTGAAGAACAAATGTATTGCATAATCTACCCCTTAGCTTGCTTTATGGAGGTAAAATGTGTGCAAACCTTGCTTCTTGAATACCTTAGAACACAATACAACCCACCATTCAACATACAGATGAGTAAAGTGAAAGAATATCTTCTTTCTTGATTCTATGTTCTTTAATATTCTGGACGCCAAACATCCAGAAATAGCTGTTTTACTAATCCTGACACCTGGTGGAGTTTCAATAACAGTTGGCGCTTCAGTGCCACATATAGAAATGGCTGAACAACACCTAGCTTTCACACCCAATATTTGTGTCTATACAGATGCATGGAAAGCACCACCAGAAACCACAATGCCATGGAAAAGCACCACCTACATTTTTTGCATGACACCAGGAAATTCCACTACTTGGTCCCCTGCACAAAATAATACATATAACAGTGAACTATACTCAACCCATCTTTCAACAGCGCATAATTACGCACCATCGCGCCAAGATGAGCCTTCTCCGTTTGCGGTTGGTGGTACAGCAACCGCAGGAACCGCGGCGGCCGCAGAAAACGTGACGTCATCCTGCTCACTGCTGATTGGTCACAGCTAAGCTCCACCCCTTTGACCGCGAGTGCCGCAGCGAACGCAGACAGCCGCAAGCCCCGTGAACAGGGCCCAGGTGTGTTGAATACGCCGATCCGCATTTTTATACCTACAAATATTCTCTTTCACGAAAATATACAATGTGCTTCACTATAATCTCGAATATACATAATTCGTGTTAATCAGCTTAGCACTGGTGCAACCACTTCACAGTTGTATTCGATAGGTTGGACTTTCATACTGTTGTGAGGTCATCACTCCCAGCCAGGGCATGTGGGCGATGGGTCGTCTTGATTATTCTCAGTTTACAGCTGGTGACATGCTGTCTCCAAATTGTATGTGTGGTGTATTGTGAATGTGTGATTACTTGGCTGTTACCATGCTGAGATGGCGGGTCGCTGGACGCTGGGAGAGCAGAGTGCCCGGCCTGTTTCCGTGCCCGGCGGTGCCATTGACGACACCGGGTTGATGTCACGGTGCCGGGGTGGTCGCACGGGAGTTCGGTGCACGGCGTGGTGTGGAGCAGCTGCTCAGAGAGCGTTTTTCTCATACGTTCTTAGGTTTTGGTCGTTGAATCAGGTGTTAGAGGTAAGCATAAAGCATTGTCATTCATTATCAGTTTTAATTTTGCACGGTACCGTATGATTCAGGTGGTTGTGCACGCAAATGCATCACAAATTCCCTGTAATTAAAAATAACTACCAATTTACGTCGTGGTTACCTTTTTACAATATTCCCATGTCATTTGATCTTTTTCCTATAATCTCTCACAAATCATATAGTATCATCAATGATGTACATTGGAATGACGCGTATTAACATGCTCGCCTCATTCCGCTACTCGACCCAGTGCTAGCAATACGGTATCTATATATTATATCAAACTGCTTCCTTTTTTTCTACGTTGGCGACCAAAGGTGACCGTCAACGGGTCTACCTCGCCGCACAGCTGTTGAGCTGCACCATCTCAAAGGCGATCAGGCTGCTACTGGAGGTTGAGCATCAGGCGGCAGACATCGTGGAGACAATAGACGACGGGTTCGACACCCTCAACTCTCGTCGCAGGTATGCCGACAAACCACTCCGTTGTGGCCTGGGAGTGCACTGGGCCGAGCAAGAGCGCGCGCTGAGCCGACTCGAAGCACTCCTGTTGAACGCGCGCTTTGGGGAGAGGACACGTCTCCTACCTTTCCAAGAGGGATTCGTGTTATCGATCCGCTCCATGCGCCGCCTGTTCGGGGACTTGCAGGAAGAACCGGGATTCCAGTTTTTGCTGACCTCAGCCCTGAACCAGGACGCGCTTGAGTCCTTCAGTTCGCTGAGGAGCAGATTCGGTGCTAACACAAACCCGTCCCCCACCGAGGCGCTGTACAGGGTGCGGCTGCTGCTCATCAGAGCGTCGTCGGCTGCCTCCAAGGCAGCGCCAGTGCGTCCGGAAGCTGCGGTGCAGTAGAGCCTTCTCAGTGAAGCGATTGCAGCAGCGGGCAGTAGCTCGGCAGAGGGCAGCGACTCGGCAGCAGGAAACGCGTCAGCGGCGAACAGTAGCTCAGCATGGCCAGACTGCGTCAGCGGCGGTATGGCGGCTGAAGTGGCTGCTGAGTTACCCGGATACCTGCCGGACCACAATTACGCTGGTACAGATGATAGTGTCCCTGGAAGCGGCGTGTCCATCGAGGTGGAGAACGTGGCGGTGAGTAGTAGCTCACACAGTGAGTATGGCTTGCAGTACGTGGCGGGCTACGTTGCTTACAAGCGTGCAAGCGTGGACCCTACCCTGGGTACGTCGAGCCATGATCTACCGGGGGAAGAGGTTCCATGTGGCGCGAAGTGGATTACCATCCTCAGCCGGGGAAACCTGTACGTTCCCAGCGAGACCTGGCTCGCAACATTCAAGGAGCTGGAGGTGCTCTTTTGCACTCTCCACCATGGGAAGGGCCCAATGCGACGCAATGGAGAGCCGGACCACCTGTGTCGGGCCCCGGGAGTGACCAAGGGGCTTATTGCCACCATAGTGTCGCGCTGGCCAACCCTTGATCACCGCGTGGTCACGCTGTACGCTAGGTTGCGCACGTTTATACGTATGCGGCATGTGGCTAGCGTGCGCCGCGATGATCACCACCTTGCGCTGCTGGCGAATGCAGCACGTCGTTCAGGTGGCATTGAGAGGACGGCGCGAACGTCCGCTTCGGAGACGCGCACCTCGCGCATGCTTGCGCGAGGTGCGTCATGTGTGTAAGAACATGAAGTGGGCGAATGTCGATGTATACCTGTGCGAGAATGTGCTTATTTTTGTGTCATGTGTACCAGTTATGAAAAAAATATGTTTAAATGATTATGCGATCTTTAGTTTTCGAGGTTGCATCTTTGCATCGATCAAGACAGACACAGACAGACGTTTATTGAGGTCCTCCACAATTGACTCGTGGCTATTATGACATCGCGTCAAATGGATAAAACTACACAGCACGAAAGGTCAAACTCACAGAACAGTCAAAAAACCATTGGTCATAAATGTCATTTAAAATTTTTTTAAAAATACAGCAAGTCGAGCAGTAAATCCGTCCGGCACAGGCGGCACGTCAAACAGGTACTGCCGTAGGTGGCGACCAAAGGTCGACACGGGAAGTCGCGTCAGCTCAGGTGGCAGTGAGTTGTGCATAAGTGGCGCTCTGGAGCTAAAACGTCTCTTCCCCATCTCGGCGCGAGACCGGGGGACATGCAAGTTGTGGTCTTGACGGGTGGTCCGGTCACGAATCTCCGCCATTGTGGTGAGATCGTGAGCCAGTGATTCTGGCTCACCATGACGACGCACCTTGTGTGTGAGGCAAAGGGTGTGATATCTGGCCAGGTTCTCCGCGCTGAGCCAGCCCAGCCTCCTCAGCAGCTCCGAAACATGGTCAAACTTTTTGCGGCCGAAAATTACCTTTGCCGAGTAGTTTATAATTTGTGGAATGCGAGATAGGTCCTTTTTGGCTCCGTTACCATACACAGAAATACAGTAGCGGATCTGCGAGAAGACCAGAGCATTGACCAGCGCGGAGATGACGGCAGGTGGAAGGTGTCCTCTCAGATGCGACAGACCACCCAGAACTCCAAAACAACGCAGAGTCAATTCTGAGACGTGCGAGTCCCAGCTGAGCGAGCGATCGAAAATAAGACCGATATTTTTGCATTCCGAAATGGTGGGTAGATCGTGATCGCGAAATTTCACTGTGATATCCGGTAAGACATGCAGATTTTGTGGGCTGCCCAACATCATCAGCTGAGTCTTAGTTACGTTAATTTTCAGTCCATTTGCTCGAAACCAGATGTCGAGGGAGGCCAGAACTGTTTCCATATGAGTGACGACATTTTTAATTTCAGATTTCTTACCACGGACCAACATTTGGGTGTCGTCGGCGTATTAAATAACCACTGCGCCTTCGGCGAACAGACCGAGGTCGTTGGCGAAGACACAGTAGAGGAGGGGTCCGAGAGATGATCCTTGAAAAACGCCGATGCCGTTGGGCAACGGGGCAGATTTTTGGACGACACCCAGACTGTCAGTAAGGCTGACACTCTGGGTGTGGTTCTGAAGATAAGCCGAAAACCAGGAAGTATCGATGCTGTGGAGACTTAATTTTGACATGAGTTTTGAGTGATCTATCACATCAAAGCATTTGCTCAAATCCAGCAGGCAGAGAAGGGA
This sequence comes from Ashinkailepas kermadecensis, assembly GCA_034440615.1. NCBI lineage: Eukaryota > Metazoa > Arthropoda > Thecostraca > Neolepadidae > Ashinkailepas > Ashinkailepas kermadecensis. The sequence goes on along the minus strand of JAOTOM010002787.1, from coordinate 92,118 downwards.
CACCCCTCCATGGTCACATGCGGATAGGATCTGGTCAGATATGGAGGTCAGAGCGGTTTCCGTCGAGTGACGAGGACGGAAGCCGTGCTGAGTTTGGCAGAGGAGGTGGTTATCGGACAGATAATTGTAGAGTTGCTGGTGGACGGCACGCTCTACAATTTTCGCAATAACTGGGACGATGGAGATAGGACGGAAATTGGATGGGTTACAGGGATCACCGGACTTGAAGATGGAATGGACGAGGGAGTGCTTCCAAGAATCAAGAACATCGGATTGAGTAATGCTGGAATTGACCAAATGCAGGAGCACAGCACCTATCGAGTCGAAGCACACCCTGAACATGTGGATGCTGATGCCGTCCTCGCCACAGGCTGACGAGCCGTTCATCCCGAAGACGACGGCTCCACCAGCACAACGGCACCAGGGTAAGCGCACAGGCACCGACACGCGGCAAACGGCAGGAGATACTCGGCGTCGCTCCCATATTCCTAACTTCGTCAGCCACGCACGGGCCCACGCGGACAAAAAATCGGTTAAGGTCATCAGCTGTCGCATCGGGCAGCTTACGAATGGCCTGCTTGCCGCCGACAAATGACCTGACATGGCGCCACATTGACCTCCGCCCATCCTCACGGATGCGCCGCTCAACATCGTCCCGGCTATCACACCTAATCGCCGATCGTACAGCTCGGTTGGCGTCCCTGTACTCCGTAGACTGGTGCCCATAGACAGCCAGCGCACCACGGCGGCGACACATTAAAGCTTTGGTTCCATCTGATACGACCGGGGCGCTAGGGTTCCGGATTTTAACAGTCCTGATGGGAGCATGGATGTCAATGATGGGTAAAAAGATGGCCAGAAAACAGTCCCACTTGAGCGTGACGGAGGGAGAATTAAAAACAGAACTCCAGTCAGCCAAACAAAGATCATAAAGCAAAACATTCGGATCAGTACGGCGAAAGCAACGGGAGCGAACAGTGGCGCCGCTCGGTCTAGATATGGGCACATTGACAGAAACACGAACAAATCTATGCGGACTAAAGTGACAAAATTGTGTACGGCAGTGCTGCATAATGTCACGACAGTTGGTGATAACCACGTCAAAGAGAGAGCCAGTTTAATAAGTGGGCGAGGTCATACACTGAAATAACGAGTAATTAAAAATAAAATTAGACAGCGCACGCTTACCTTGGTCCGAATCTGGTTTCCGCAAGTCACAATTTAAATCTCCGCAAATAAAAAGTTTGGACTTCTTCAACAATCGCACGTTGGAATTGTGCTTCCAGGTCTACAAAGTCCGCTTTCACGTCGGTCACATTCCGTCTCGGTGGACGATATGCGGTGCAGATGATGAATTGGCGCTTACTGTCTGGTTTAACCAACATCCACAACGTCTCCAGCTTGCTGTTGGGATGGTTGACAGCCGTTGTTATTTTCAAGGGAGACTCGTTGATGCCTTCCCTGGCGGCCAGCGCCACTCCGCCGTACCCTCGCCCGTGGGGCGATCGGCCCGGTATAACTGGTACCCATGCAGCAGCAGCAGTCTGTTGGGCGTCGCAGGCTTCAGCCAGGTTTCGGCCAGGCATATGATGTCATACTTGTAGCGATGTAGTATTTCAGACATTTCCAGTAATTTGGGCTTAATGCTTTGGATGTTCAGCACGCAAATGTTGAGTCTTGAACCGGGAGCTGGCCATAGGTTCCTCTTTCGGCGTTGGGCGCCTTTGCTCCCCCGCTTCCTGGCACCAGGTGCGCGCCTGCCGCGCCTGTGCCGGTGAGGGTGGCCGCCGGAGCTCGCTGATAGGCCGCCCAGCATCGCTGACCCAGTGCTGGCGGGCACGCGGTCACCCAGCGATGTGCCGCCGCTTCCAAGGTCACGGGGACCGGTGGGAATCCAGTAAGACAATATGATGTGAGCAAGCTTCCCTTAAGCAGGCTGCTTTCTGCCAGCCTTGGGATTGGACCCATTCTCTTGCACATTAGCCAAGTCTGAATTCTGAGACTGATATGCATAACACAATATATTTCTGCACTGTTCCCTAAGTCCCATTTATTATTTACTTAACAGCACAGGTGAGGAGGGCACGAAGTGACAGATTTTGATATTTTCACCATGCAAAACCTTTTTGGCACATTTACATTACCTTACCATTTAACAATTTTCAGCATTTCAATCATATCATTCCTTAGTCTCTAAAGCTTGAGTGAGCATATATCTAGTGCTTATTTATGCCTATGCCTACTAAACTGATGCATATGTATATATATATATATATATATATATATATATATATATATATATATATATATATCTGCTTATAGGTTATCTGAAACTAACACATGTGCATATCTTATCTCTTCTGTAGAAAGGTACCCTTGCGGAATGCTTAAAAACGCCACATAAAGTAGCACCATAGCTTAATAAAACCTAACCTAACCTTTATCTCCTTTATCTATGAACAAAGTGAAGTTGTCAGTTAATTGATGTTATGGTTTACAACTGGCATCTTGGTAGCTTAGTATGCTGATGTGTCTTCTTTTAGTGCACCTTCACCTCCCACATAAAAAACATTCACATCAGTGGTGCCCACTCCAGACAAGTATGCCCTGCTCAAAATTCCTGGATCCACCCTGCCCTGGATTCCTGGAAGCAATAGGTGGTTTTGCAGTGGCTTTTTGCTTGCAGGTCATGTGGGCTCAGAAACAAGGTAAAGCAAGCAGACCTGGCATAATGATTGGCATAAATTAGAAGCAATCAGTAATTGTAATTCCTGCAATACTTTCAATATGGTCATGAACAGGCATATCTCAGGGAAATGTTTCAATTTCACAGAAATGATGCAATTAGAAGTCATCAATTCAAAATTAAAGTTAATCACAGCAGGACAAGGATAAAACAGCCTTTCTTCACCAACAGGGTAGTAGAACATTGGAACCAGCTGCCAGAAATCATTGTCAGTAGCAGCACTCTGAACATCTTTAAAAACAGCATAGACACGCATTATAGGAATGGAGGGCTTGCTTTTCGGTATTCCAGGGAGGGCTGATCAACGGATTTGGTGGGCAATTGGTTCAGTGTCCAGAGTACAACCAAGAAGGGCCCTTGTGGCTCATAGTTGCACTGATCTTTCATGTCTTTGTCTTTTTTATTTAATAACAAAATTGCTTTTGCCCACTGTGCTGCTGAAATACGAAAATTTTGGCTTCTGCATATCAGAAATTAACAATACATTTGCTGGTTCTCGTGACGACTGTACTCAGCTGCATGAGATCAATACATGGATGCCAGATGATGCCATTAGCACTATGGTTAAATTAGTAAGGGGCACTGTTGAAGATTTATCTGGATTAACAATAGATTAAATGACCACAAAATTATACTAAATATGTGCCCAGCAAGTTAATACATCTATACCTGATATTCCTGACATGCTCACACGACCTAAACAGTAAATAATTGCACGACAACTCACAAGTAGGATATTCATTACAAACTGGTTTGTTTGGTTGCCACATACGAGAATATAGGTTTGGGAATATAAAATGGTTTAATTCAGATTATGAGAAAGAACTGTCTAGCACAGTTTCTGACCACTACCAACGAACAATTAATTCTTGTTGTTAACGCAAAAAAAGCTTCTGCCACTGCCAAATGGGCCGAACACCCTGAGCTCAAACGGCATGAACGCCGATCTTCACACATTAACCGGAGCTGCGCCACACACTCGTAACAGAAACGCCATTTATGATATTTTTGAAGTAGTGAGATTTAAAGGCTTTTGAAGAAAAAATATATAGACTAAAATTATGAATAAATTGCTAATAAATAGACCAATCAATTTGGAACCGGGATCAGTAAACATATACTCAACCTTTATCGTTAGTATTTGGGTACCTGGCCTCCTTCAAGACTATGATTTCTGCCCCATGTTAAGTCAACGGGTTTTCACGACGGGAGAATCGCCTACAACCGCAATTACTTGTCGCGGGCCTGTTTGCCCAACCGTATCTAGAAAGAACCGTGATATATTCATCATATATTACAGAAATTGCCAGCATCAGGCATGTTTCAATTTCGCTGCGCATGGGGTGGGATGGGGGGAGGAATGATTTTTTTAGGTGTGCCGGACCATAGAGGTCATTTGCGCCGCCTTTAAAGCAAGCACGTTACATGTCTGTCTATAAAAGCCAGTGTTTGCGATCAAGGTGCAGGCAGGTGGACGTTTACGTTAAGGGAATTTTACGTTACAGTTTGTGTGATATTTTAGGTGCTGACGGCGGGGCTGGGATGGGGAAATCTCCCTGATGTCTGGATGGTTTTAATTTTACTTTACTCCTCAACAAAGTCATTTGTAGTTTGGGTGGGGGTGGGGCTGCGCATGAGAGATACGAAGTTTATGCATTGCCCATATAGTTTTGCACGCTATATGATCTTTTTTCTCGACAAAGCGAAGGACTACCCTGTATTTGCATTTTGCATGCTGGCGCAGCTAGGCATAGTCCGAGAATGCTTTCACTGAGGCGTTTGAGTGAGGAAAGACAATACCACCCAACAATAACCAGGAATTAGCAGCAATGTAGTAATTACGTGTTTGAAGTTGCAAATTTCCTTTCCCCCTCCTTAAAAAATAGAATTGAGGTATAGCGGCCACCGGTCGTGATGTCTGTTCTTCAGAACATCCCAAACCGTAGCATCCAAAGACAAAAAGCCCAAGTACAAGAATCCCAGAATCTCAAACTAGCGATTGTGATCGACAAATATGATGGAGGTGAGACATTTGTGGTCCAATTGTGTGCGATGTTTAATCTGGTGGCCAAACTCATGTGACGTACGCTGCTTCATTTTGTATTCTTCTCACCTGATGTGTCTGCAGATTGGTGTGATTTTAAGCAGTTATTGCTGATATTTGATTCCAAAGGAAACAATGAGGGAAGAAGTTGGCAAGTAAGCTTCAACAAGTCCTGTCCGTGCCTTTTTCATATTTCTGCATGGTGTTTCTATATTAATGCCAGATACTTAACGAGGTACCTACCTACCTACCATATTTGAGTATTATTGTGCTTTAAGGTGGTAACAAGACAAGTTTGTACACACATTTTCCTCCATAGAGCAAACGAATGAGCTAGGTTTGGTGGTAAAATTGTGCAATAAGATGGCTTAGAATTCTTGGAATTTATCATTTGAATGCAATGTTTATGTATGTGACTAAGATGATTGAACCACTCTTTTTCTGTGCAAATGCTTACTTTTCAAGTTGTGAGGAAAATAACACCAACAAAGGGGCTTTGAGTTAGGTACCATGGCATACAATAAATGTAAAAAAATAGAATGGAAAATTCAGCATAACCTAACCTAACCTAGCCCAACCTCCCTTTGGAGAAAAAATAAAAAATATTAGAAAAAGTTAAAGCATTTTATGTTCTGAAAATGTTCAAAATAAAAAAAATCGAACCCAGCCTAACCTAACCTAACATCAGTTGCTCTTGCAGAAAAAAAGTTGTAAAATTGCAGTTGAATGCGTTTTTATTTATTTATTTGGTATTATTCTTCAGAATACCATGTTCATGAGGGTGACTAAGATGATGGAACCACTTTTTTCTGTGCAATTGCATTTTTATTGGGAAAAAATTGACAAATTTTTCAACTTAAATAACCAAAACTAATCTAACCTAAACAAATCTAACTCTTTTGTTTCCTTTATGGAGACAAATGTGTGTAAGAACTTTTCTTGTTTGGTTGGTTGGTTATTTGGGCTTACTGCCACATTGACTTTGTTGGTCATACAGCTCCCTTAAACAACTTTCCTTGTTACCACCTTAAAGCACAATAATACTGGAAGGTGTCCCAAAATTGTACAAACATTTTTACATAATTTTTTTTTCTTGAAAAGCAGCTCATGTTAGGTTAGGTTCGGTTAGGTTTCTTTTTTAATGTTGAGAATTTTCAGAAAATAAATTGCTTCCTGACATTTTCTAATTTTACTTTGTTGATTTTTTGTTCTCAAAAGGTAGGTTAGTCTATGCTAGGTTAGGTTTTGATGCATTAAAAAAAAACACTTATTTTTATGCTATGTGACCTAACTCAAAGCCATTTTTTGCCAATATTTTGCTTACAACCTGAAAAGTAAGCATTTGCACAGAAAATAAGTGGTCCCTTAATCTTGGTCACCTTCATAAACATGCACTCTGAAGAAAAATTCGAAAAAAATCAACAACAAAAAAAAACACCTCAAATTGCAAATTTACCAAATAATTCTAAATTTGTGAGGAAACTGTATTGGAATTGTTTTTAAAAGTTTTCCAACTTGAAAAACATAGACTCGATAGGCAACTAGTGCGGACATCGATGGCAGCGCCTCTGGTGGCTGTTATTGGTATTATTAACGCATGCTCAAACGTTATGCATTTTGTTGCTTATTTGTGCCATAATTTCAGTGCTTAACGAATGGAGAAATTGCCTTAGATCCGTTATCGTCCATTACAATCCACTGCGAACTTAATATTGATACATTAGACACTTTAAGCAGCATAAATACGGGCCTGTGCAGTTCGCACAATTGGAACTACCGGTCTCTTTGCGAGCCTACGTTAAAACCACGCCGTGACTCATGAAATGTCCACTTCGTATCGTGTTGCCGAGACCCCAGAGGGTAAGCAACAGAAAAAAAAGTTTAAAAAAAATTTGACTCGGGTTTTGAGGTTTTAACATTTTTGACATGCTGTCAAAACAAGTGAAATTTCCAAAGCTACATTGTTTGTGAAAAATTGGTACATGGTTCGAAATTTGTCCACCCCAGATAAAAATCTGCATTTCATTGGGAACATGTCGGAACAATTTTTTGTTAGCTTCGGAAATAATTAGGCTCGGGATTTTTGTGTTTAATATCCACCGATTCCCAATATTATGCACTGTCATCGGCGTTTATGGCACTGTCCTTCGAATGGACTGAGATAAAAGTTCGAAGCATTGAGGTTCTAACAATGAATCATCATTAGTTCGTTACGTACATAATTCAGCCTTGAGGTCATCTCAGGCAATGTCTTAACCCTCCCCATCTTTCCGGTCTTATCGACCCCCGTCTTGACGGGGTCGATAGGGACCCCCCCTCGTCTAATCTCCAAACTAAGCATCGCACGAAAACGAAAGAGGTGTCATCGGAAAGTGTTCGACGAGTAGGGCCAGACACCACCCCCGAAAAAAAATTCCCCAAAAGTGACGTCACTAGGGGCATAGGCTTTCACGACTTACATCATGTTTTGGGCTCTGGGGAGTTCATTCTGGGGAGATTTGGAAAAACAAAAATTATTTGGAATCAGAAAAGGAAAGCGAAATCGATGAGGGCCATACAATTTTTGGCTACCCAAAATTCAAAATTATATTTTTTGAGAAATTTCACAATTTCGAGTTTTCAAGTGTTCTTTAATTTTCCTTTTCTAATGGGTAGAGAGCACCGAAAAACGTTGTTCGAAGTCACCTTGCTCCCATCAAAAATGCTTACTTTAGCCAGAATCTTCGATTTTAACTCGAATGGGCAGATATGCAAAACCAACAAGTAATCAAAAACGGAAGAAATCCTCTAGTGCGTTTTGTTGCGTCCCTAAATATAAGCAAATGCTGAAAGTTTCATTAAAATATCTTTATCCGTTAAAGGGTAACGACTGGTTGAACTTTTTTGGAGGTGGCCTCACTTGATCTTGACTAACTCGTTCACCTTAGATGACCCGACTTCAAAATTTTGGCACGACATTCTAAATTAATGTGGGAAAAGGTATGCCAAAATTTGGCGCGCTCCCGCGCGCCGTTCTTTCCCTATCCGCGGAAAACCTTAGGGGGTCGGTAACGACCCCCGAGACGGCGCGGGTTAACACACCCGCGGTGGGGAGGGCAACCGTCACCCCGGCCGGTCTTTCAGGAATAGCTAATGAACCGAACAACGCAACGAGTTTAAACCTGGTGTAGGATATTCTTCAGTGATTTGAGATGGCGTGTAAGACTTGTTGATTGATTATTTGGGTTTAAGGGCGCGCCGACCACAGGGCCATTTGGCGCCCAGGTGTGTAAAGCTTACGAGCATAGGTCATGGGGTCATTCTTTGGAAACTCGACACCTCGATAACACAGCACCACCTCGGATTCCCATGCAAGTTTGTGTATGGGGTTGTCTAGGCCCGAGAACACGAATCTGAGGTTTTTAGGTCCCTAGGTCTAACGGTTATTGCGTCACGATGACGTCATATGCTGACTTCTTTCTGCTCATTGCAAATTTCAATGCGATATAACTCCGAGGTTTATCATTATTTTTCCATTCTGTAAAATGTTTTGTAAAGCAGACGTAGTATGGTATTGCATAATATTTTTTTATGAATTTATACATCCATGTTTTATTATTTTTACATTAAATATTTTATATAATATCATTTTTCGAAAAATGTATAGGTGTCGATTTTCGAAAAAAAAACATCCATATTCTGATTCTCCGTGCAATTCTGTATTAGGAACAATCAAAGATAGAATGGGCGCACCCCTGGAACACCGTCAGAAAAATCGTTATAACATAGCACAGGCCTCTGTCCTGGCTGTTGCAGCAGCGCTATGCACAATGCAACTATGGGCGAGAACCTCGCTGCTGGATGCCATCCAGGGTGGGGGTAGGGTTCAGGTTTGCGGTGGGCTGCGTCGGTCATCTCCAATCAGCAGCGTATGTATTTAGTGGGGGAGGGGGGGGGGGGGCTGGGGGGCAATGCGCCGTAGTGTTTATACGGTGGGAATTTCCGGTTGTCCAAGAATAATCAAGTTGCGACTGCAGTCGAGAATGGCATAGAATGACATAGCAGCACAGAACAATTCAAAACGCGCTGCATTTCATGAAATTTCTAAAATATACATCCGGTTTTACGTAACCTGTCACTAATTCTTCTGAATGTAGACCATATACGCAGCGGTCTGTGAGCAGGCACGTAGCCAGGAACTCTGTCAGGGGGGCATCTCACCAAAAGGGCCCAAGGTCAGCTCCAAAAGGGCACCAAACCTTCCTTGGCGGCGGAAGTGTTGCTGACTGGGGGGTGGGGGGGGAGCGATGTCGGTGAGCGCGCCCGTGTGGCGGATGTAATGCTGAGCGGGGCGGGGGGGAGGGGTTGGGAAGCCGTGCCTGGCTTGCCCATACTCTCGCAAAATCGCTACAGATCTAGTATAAGCTTCCCCCCGGGGGGGCTGGGGGGGCATGCCACCCCTGGCTGCCCCCTGGCTATGTCACTGTCTGTGAGAGATGCGAAATGACCGTACTGCACGTACAATTCGATCACTTGTCGTAAAAACTCGGGTCTAGGCGAGGCCGCATAGCACGTAATACGAGCGTCATGGAAACACGAGCGTCTTGACAACGGAGACGCGATTCGCACGATGAGATGTAGCGGCGTCGTTGTTGGGGGTCTGACATGCTAGTTAGTCGTCAGTAGCCTTCGGTGCTGTGTGTAACATTGGTGAGGCTTCGCAAGCGAATGAAGAATGGCACACAGCGTGTTAGTGGCAACATTTTGTGCGAATCCTGTCAATTCACACCCAAAGCATAAGAGGTCAGGTATGAGACCACTAACCCAGGAATACATCGACAAACATCCCAGTATTACAGGTGTGTTGCATCCAGGGGCAAGCCTTTGCACCACATGCAGGAACCAAGTGCCGGGGAAAGATCAGCAAATTGCAGATCCCTCACAGCCCAGCACATCAGGTGCTCAGCATAGTCGGTCCCAGAGCTCGACACAGGATACCGCTGAAGCCGAAACATCGTCATCGTCGTCACCCTCACGACCAGCAAGTGATGTCTCTCCCGACAGACAACAAGCCACTGACGATCTTCGCCGTATTATGTCGGCGGTTGGAGAAACGCCAATCCGCACAGGTAATTTCAGTGCTATATACTAATATTACACATACGTCACGCATATCTTTGTAAAACATACAGCACAGTTGTAATGGTTGTAAAAGAAGCACTGGCGGCCGCAGGGGGGGCAACGGGGCCATGCCCTCTTTGGCTCCGAAAGGGGGGGGCCATCATGTCTTTTGGCCCCCCTTTGGTTCAGGAGGCGCCCTCTCGGATCGCCTCGGCGCCCTCTCGAATCCACCCGGCGCCCTCGCCAGGCACGCTTCCCACCCCCCCCCCAGGATCGGAGAGCGGCGCCCTCTCGGATTCATCCGGCGCCCTCGTCAGGGACGCTTCCCACCACCACCCCAGGATCGGGGAGAGGCGCCCTCCGGATTCACCCGGCGCCCTCGTCAGGGACCCTTCCTCCCAGGATCGAAGAGCGGCGCCCTCTCAGATTCACTCGGCGCCCTCTCAGATTCACCCGGCGCCCTCGTCCGGGACGCTTGCCACCCCCCTAGGATCGGAGAGCGGCGCTCTCTCGGATCCGCTCGGCGCCCTCTCGGATCGCCTCGGCGCCCTCTCGAATCCACCCGGCGCCCTCGCCGAGTTGGCCCCCCCTTTATCGGCGGTCTGCGGCCGCCAGTGAAAAGATGGGTCACTAGATTATTAAATGCATTCGAAACACTTGTCAATTTCAACATCGAGGCCTAAATTGTGATAACATGTGGCAAGCCGTAACCAGACCAGATTGGAATTGTGGGTCCAGGGGGATCGTTCCCGATTGATAACACTGGTGAGACTATTGTATTTCTTTCAGGTGGGCTTTCTGAAAGCCAACGCCAAAAGAAGGCCAGACAGAAGTTTGACTCAGCGAAAAAGGGAATGAAGCGACGCCTATCGAAAACGTATCAGGTAGAGATAAACGAACCGGAAGCCGAGGAAAAAGTAAGCGATTTAGAACTCTATGAGAGCATGATGGAGGAGCTAGTAGCCAAATTCAAGGACCCAAGCACCTCGTACGCAATGAAGCTTCAAATTTTGACATTGTCGCCATTTACCATGTACAAAACGGCTGCAAAGTTCGGTGCCCCCCTGTACATGGTGCGAAAAGCTCGGGAAGTGAAAGCGACGCATGGAATTTTGGGCACAACTGACAGGAAACTGCCGATTGCTGCTCTCTCCCAGAATAAAAAAGACGAGGTCATTAATTTCTACCAGCAGGACGACATCAGTAGACCACTACCAGGACAGAAAGACGTGGTCAGTGTGCGATGTCAGGATGGCATAAGGCGAACTTACCAGAAGAGACTGGTCCTTTCGAATTTGAGAGAAGCCTACCATCAATACAAGGAGCAAACTCCTCAGCCTGTTGGGTTCTCCACATTCGCTAGTCTGCGACCACCTTGGTGCGTGCTAGCCGGCGCTAGCGGGACGCATTCAGTTTGCGTATGCATTCATCATCAAAACTAGAAATTGATGGTTCAAGCCATACGTCACGATTTGTCTGTCGTTGATCTTATGAAGAAAGTTGTTTGCTCCGTGGAAAACGAAGAATGTATGTTTCGGCAATGTGACAAGTGTCCCGGAGTCAACGAGCTCAGGAATTTTCTGACCAGTATGCCGAGTTTGGCAGAGACTGACGAAGTGGAATTTAGACATTGGATCAGCACGGATCGAACCACGATGGTAAACATGACGCAGACCGTTGAAGATTTTATCGAGGGGCTTACTAATGCCATATCAAAGCTAACCAGGCACCACTATACAGCGCGCGTACAGAATGACTTTCTAGAAGCTCTGAAAGGACAACTACCCGAGGATGAGGCCATCATCTCGGGAGATTTTTCCGAAAACTACACCTTTCTGGTGCAAGATGCAGTACAAGGCTACCATTGGGAGAACGCACAGGCCACTGTCCATCCATTCGTCGTTACAACGCGAGTCCCAGACGGGTCACTGCAAGCCAAAAGCTATTGCGTCATAAGTGACGATCTGCACCACAATACAGCCTCAGTTTACGCGTTCCAAACAAAGGTTCTGGAACAGACGAAATCCGAGAATGAAAATGTCAGAAAGGTGCATTACTTTACAGACGGCTGTGCAGCACAATACAAGAATAAACATAATATAAGGAACATGTGCCTGCACAAGCAGGACTTCAACGTTGACTGCGAGTGGCATTATTTTGCCACCTGCCATGGAAAAGGTCCGTGCGACGGCGTAGGTGGGACCGTGAAACGCCTGACGGCAAGGGCAAGCATTCAGCGACCAGACGGAGACCAGACATTGACCCCGGAAGCTATGTTTAACTTCTGCTCGACACACATATCAGGTACTGTTCCTAATTGCAAAAATCATTTTTTATTAGCACCACCTAGGGCCATTTTTCGCAATTTTCAGTCAGATTCTAATTTTCGCGGGATTTTGGGTATTCAGGGCACATCAGCTCAATATACCTAAGCCTTCACTGGTTACCCAGGATCAACAACTGGTCTTTATAAACAAATAAATAGTCCGTTCACTATGACACCTGTCAAAAGGGCGAGTGAAAGTAGCGCATTTCTTACCCGTTTTCTAGAAACTCGTAAAAATATTGCATATGTGAAATGCTGAAAAGATCGAAGATTGTGCGATCGGGATGACAAATACTTGCAAGGGAGCTGATGCAAATTTCGTCCCACAGGGATCGAATTCATCTACGTCTCCCAGGCGGACATCGAGAAGACAGCGACAATGCTGTCACAGCGTTTCGCTTCAGCAAAACTTGTGAAGGGCACGAGGGGCTTCCACTGTTTTCGGCCCAGAAGCGCGACTCAGGTGGCCGCATATGCGACTTCGCGGACCTCAACATTCAAACAAGTGAAAACTGTCGTTAATCGAAAATAAACCTTTCGCCGACGCATTCCTTTGAAGCCCGGAGAATGTCTTAAATATAAAAATCCAGAGGAAATCGGAATTTCTATCGGTTCAGTCGCGTGGGGCATCCTATTATATCGCAAGGGACACCATTCTACACTGTACAGTGCCCTGACCCCCCCCCCTCCTCAGTCCCTCTTCCCATAAAGATGCCACTCCTTGTACACGACTGACGCGGCCTGTATGACCAACGCAGTCGGTGCCCCCTTAACCCCAAATAACCAACCAACACGACTGACGCAGCCCACAGAAACTCTGGTCTCCTCCCCAAGGGCGTCGCCACGGATTTTTATTTGGGGGTCCGTCCCAGGGACGGATCTAGCCACTCGGTTTAGGTGGGCCAGTCCAGGCCCAAGACTTCTCGACCGGGGCGGGGGGGAAGGGAAGCGATGTCGGCTCGGTGTCTGGTGATTGTATTGTTGACCGGTTGTGTGTTAATGTCTGGTAGTTTTAAGGCAAAATGCTGTGACCGGGGGGGGTGGAAGTGATTTCGGATGTCCGATGTTTGTATCGTTGACCGGTTGTTTTTGGGGAGTCGACCCCCTAAATTTTCAAAGCGGAGGATCCGACCCCCGGACCCCCCGGTGGCGATGCCCATGCTCCTCCCCATACCCCCGCCCAATCCCCACCCTCACTGGATCCACCAACCACGCTCGCGCTCAGCTCTTCACAACGCTACTCCAAATGGAGGCACATCAGGTGGTATGTTTTTTGCGATTTTTCTGACGGTGTCCCAAGAGTCCGCCCACTCTATCGTTGATTGTTTCGTATACAGAATTGCACGGAGAATCAGAATATGGATGTTTTTCGAAAATCGACACTTATACATTTTTCGAAAAATGATATTATATAAAATATATAATGTAAAAAATAATAAAACATGGATGTAAAAATTCATAAAAAATATTATGCAATACCATACTACGTCTGCTTTACAAAACATTTTACAGAATGGAAAAATAATGATAAACCTCGGAGTTATATCGCATTGAAATTTGCAATGAGCAGAAAAAGTCAGTATATGACGTCATCATGACGTAAAAACCGTGAGACCTAGGGGCCTAAAAAGTTCAGATTCGTATTCTCGGCCCTAGAGAACCCCATATAGCAACTTCCTTGGGAATTCGACAGGGTGCTGTGTTGAAACAGGCCTTCTGGGTGTCGAGTTTCTGAAGAACTACTCCATGTCATGTCACTTGTTCGGGGTAGGCCAGAGGTCATCACTCGAAATTAATTCACGGTTCCTATCTTTTTAAAGATAAAATTGACCGCCTTGAAACCTGCTTGATTTAGTGTCAGCACGTTGCTGGTTCAATAATTTGCACGTAAATAACTGACATGACTTGATACGGGGGAAATATAATTTGTGTTGCCCTATTTACGATGTCATTGCTTATAACGCAGATTTTTGGGCCGACTTCAATTTGTTTACGGTATGGTTAATTATCTTTCGAACATGACCTGTACAAAGGACTGGTGACTCTCAGATCATGTCAAATATACACTCGATGCACCATTTCTTCAACGATTTGACACATGAAGTGTAATGATCTTGGGCGATGCAAGATCGCTATTCTAGGACGGCATGGTACATTTCGGTATGTATTGATGTAGCGTCATGCACATATGATTATACATGACACCATAAATGCGACACGATGAAATTGGAAACGGACAACGTGGAAGAAACATACAAATGCGTCAATAGCGTCACATCAGCTTCGCTGTGATCACCACTGTGATGAGCCTTGTTCCCTGGTCGTGCGCACAGTCACTCCACAACAACCTACGATCCACCAACGATCCACTCCACCAGACACTAGGTTTTGCTGGGAGTTCAGCGGTAGGTCTTGCTGCGGGGCCGGCGGCGAATCTTCCTGCGGGGCCGACGGCGAGTCTTGCTGCGGGGCTGGCGGCGAATCTTGCTGCGGGGCCGACGGCGAGTCTTGCTGCGGGGCTGGCGGCGAATCTTGCTGCGGGGCCGACGGCGAATCTTGCAGCGGGGCCGGCGGCAGCAGTCCTTGCTGCAGGGCAGGCGGCAGCAGGCATTGCTGTGGGTGCTGCCGGGCTGGCGACAGATCTTGCTGCGGAGCCAGTGGCTGTAGACATTCTTGCGGGACCGGTGGCAGGTGCTGCTGAGAGATCGGTGACAGGTGCTGCTGCGGAGTCAACAGCAGGTCTAGGTGCGGGTGCTGCGAGACCCGCAGCAGTGGTCCTTGCTGTAAGGCCGGTGGCAGGTTCTGCTGCGGGGCCAGCGGTAGGCCTTCCTGATGGGTCGGCTGCAGGTCTTGCTGTAGGGCAGCCTGTAGGTCTTGCTGCAGGTCTTGCTGCGGGGCCGGCGGCAGCAGTCTGCTGCGGGGCAGGCCTTGCTGTGAGGTCGGCTGCCGGTCGTGCTGCGGGGCCAGCGGCAGCAGTTCTTGCTGCGGGGCAGACGGCAGCAGGCCGCGCTGTGGGTGCTAACGGACCGGTGACAGATCTTGCTGCGGAGCCAGTGGCTGTAAATATTCTTGCGGGACAGGGCAGCAGGTGCTGATGAAAGGTCTGTGGCAGGTGCTGTCTCGGGGCCAGCAGCAAGTCTAGCTGCGGGTGCTGCGAGACCCACAGTAGCAGTCCTTGCTGCAAGGCCGTTGGCAGGTCTTGCAGCGGGGCAGGCGGCAGCGGTCCTTGCTGCGGGGCCGGCGGCAGGTCCTGCCACGAGGCCGACGGCGTGTCTTGCTGCGGGGCCAGCGACAGTAGCTGATGTTGATGATGTACTCCGCGGCCCTGATCCGCCACAGTGGACGGTGTGCTCCGCGGCTCCGGTCCGTTACGGTGGACCATGTGCTTCGCGGCGCCGGTCCGCCAGAGTGGACGGTGTGCTTCGCGGCTCTGGTCCGCCATAGTAGAAGGTGTGCTCCACAGCCCCGGTCCGCCACAGTGGACGGTTTGCTCTGCGACCCTGGCCCGCCACAGTAGACATCAGGGTCGAAAAACGGGTCTTTCCTGGATTTTTGCCATCCATAGCATTATCCTCTTCGCAAAATTATCCTCCATGTTGTTTCCTCCATGCGTTTTCAACGTGGACGTCCGATGGTGTTGTTCGACAACGAATTTCCCTGTGGTAAAGTGCTCAAGATTCACCTGAAACTTCAAAGCGAGATTCTGTTGCCAAGGTTTGAAGGAAAATATCCTCTCCGTATTCCATCACTTAGAAATTGTCCTTTCCTCACCCAGGATTGCAAAATTATAAATCCAACCCGGTCCCCGCAAGAACGGGGGCTTAGTCCGGCCGCATCATCTTTCCGAGCAGTTTTGTGTGCATTAGTTGTCATTTTCTCCGCATTCTACCGGTCACCTTACCATTAATAGGTACCAATGCCACCCATGTATTAATATTTCCCAATTCGTCACAACCATTGAATCTGCTTGAGACACAGCTGCTCTTGTGCATTTCGAGCGATGAATATTGATGCCATCAGAAAAGCAAATTCTGTCAGCAGCGAGACTGACCTTACTTCTACTATGGTAATGATTACAGGTACTAACAGCAGCGCGGCCAGAAATGCCTTTGGGTGCGGCACCCTTATGGCCTTATTCGTGTCCCTCGCACCTATATAAAGACTCCTTACGTCTGTCATGTGTTCCTACTGTCCGACATTTTTCACCTCTTTATATTTGCCCTTTATATGCTTTATATTTGCTTTCTATGATAATGTCCGGTCACACGAAGTCGGGTCATCTCGGATCATTGTTCACACAATGTCATGGTGTACTACTTCGGTGGCTCTAAATCTGAATTGAAATTTCAATTCACCAGGAGCAGAAGCATTCGGCATAAGACGAAATTGCGGGCGCAATGTCGCTAAGGCAGCTGACGCGCACAAAAATCCAAACTCCACACACAAAATGGCAGTGTAGAATATGCATAATACTTGACCTGACCTAACACCATTGACCTTGTCACATATTTGAAAGCCGAATGTCTATCATTCTTTATTCATGTTCGGCACGAAAAGTTTCCCTTACTGCGATAAGAAGAAATAATTTGACCTGACCTCCGTTTAGTAACCTTGGCCTTGATTACAATTTTAGAAAAGCAGAGTTATTTGATTTGATGAAAGAACAGTATGATCTGGATTTGGTGTTGCTATGCTGGAAACACTGCGAATCTCGGCATTTGGGACATTTTGGAATATTATCGTCCTTGATCCGTCCCAAGTCAATTTGAATGCGAATTATAAATCAAATTGGTGAATGAAGTCAAGAAGACAAATATGGTGGGGTCCAAGCACTACCAATGGTACAGAAAACTCCGCACTTAACCTTTTGGAGGGAAAGGATTACAAGTACTAACAGGGGTGCAGTAAAAATGCCCTAATTGCGACACACCTGGTGCGGGACCATTCCATTGAAAACTGCTTTGATTTCTGCCATTATTCCCACTTTCCGAAGTTTTGTACTTTTTATTTCCGACTCTAGCAAAGGAACCATTCCAGCTGACATATCCATTTCAAAGCCGGCGGATGGCACTTCTGGGAATCTCCTGGGCTGACCTTTTCGGACTCCTTGGCCGTGACCGGAGAGGCATGTACCAGGTGTGTCCTACTCTTGCTCTTGGCTGCGCCATTGGGTACGGGTAGAGTTTTTAGATTGTTGTAAACAAAAGTAGTAGGACGATTGCGCTGATTGATGTCTATGATCCGTTGTGCATTTTAGTTTGCTTGGTGTCGTGAGTGGTGACTGACTAGACTCGGCGATCACAATGACTACATCAATGCACATGTTTGATCAGAGGACATTGCTTTCGATTTCTATGCTTTTGTGGAGGCTGTGCCCCCTCCCCGACCCCGAATTCGCCCCACCAAAACTTTGGCTTCGCCCCTCCCTAATGTTAGGCACGAAGGAAATACCTTCACCCATCGTCATCACAGTTCAGGCCTGCTGTGCTCCGATGCTCCATCAAGGCCGGTGTGTTTTAGCCTGCATATGGGCGCGGACATATTTTACTTAAGCCAGTGTGTGTTTGTTGGTGTGTAGGGTGAGGGGAGGGTGACGGTAACGTTGAAGATGACGATGACGTTGACGATTACGATGGACCCGAGTCCATTGTATGACTCTGTAGTCGCATGCTATGACTCAAAGTTTCTATGTTGACATGTACTGTGTACTGCTCTTTTACTTATGTGACTTCATCTGTTACTGGACGATTTTGCCCGTTGGCGAGGATGCTGAATAAACATAAACATACACATCGTCAAATAAAAAATCAGAATTGTTGAGGTCTGAAAATATAGTGGGCGAAATCGGATGAGTTTTTTTTTTTTTTTTGGGGGGGGCGGGTCTAGTACGTTGACACTTCGGCCCTCCCCCCCCAATGTTTTTCACAAATCGACACCCTTTCCTCCAGGATTACAAAGGAGGCCCCCAGGATTGCAAAGGAGGACCCAGGATTGCAAAGGAGGCCCCCAGGATTACAAAGGAGACTCCAGGATTGCAAAGGAGGCCCTCAGGATTGCAAAGGAGGCCACCAGGATTGCAAAGGAGGCCTCAGGATTGCAAAGGAGGCCCCAGGATTGCAAAGGAGGCCACCAGGATTACAAAGGAGGACTCCAGGATTGCAAAGGAGGCCCCCAGGAATGCAAAGGAGGCCCCCGGGATTGCAAAGGAGGCCCCCAGGATTGCAAAGGAGGCCTCCAGGATTACAAAGGAAGCCCCCATGATTGCAAAGGAGGCCCCAGGATTGCAAAGGAGGCCCCCAGGATTACAAAGGAGTACTCCAGGATTGCAAAGGAAGCCCTCAGGATTGCAAAGGAGGAAACCAGGATTGCAAGGGAGGCCCCATGATTGCAAAGGAGACCCCCAGGATTGCAAAGGAGGCCTCCAGGTTTGCAAAGGAGGCCCCCAGGATTGCAAAGGAGGCCCTCGGGATTGCGAAGGAGGCCGACAGGATTGCAAAGGAGGCCCCCAGGATTACAAAGGAGGACTCCAGGATTGCAAAGGAGGCCCTCAGGATTGCAAAGGAGGCCACCAGGATTGCAAAGGAGGCCCCAGGATTGCAAAGGAGGCCACCAGGATTACAAAGGAGGACTCCAGGATTGCAAAGGAGGCCCCCAGGAATGCAAAGGAGGCCCCGGGATTGCAAAGGAGGCCCCCAGGATTGCAAAGGAGGCCTCCAGGATTACAAAGGAGGCCCCCAGGATTGCAAAGGAGGCCCCCAGGATTGCGAAGGAGGCCCCAGGATTGCAAAGGAGGCCCCCAGGATTACAAAGGAGAACTCCAGGATTGCAAAGGAGGCCCTCAGGATTGCAAAGGAGGCAACCAGGATTGCAAAGGAGGCCCAATGATTGCAAAGGAGACGCCAGGATTTCAAAGGAGGCCTCCAGGATTGCAAAGGAGGCCCCCAGGATTGCAAAGGAGGCCCTCGGGATTGCGAAGGAGGCCCACAGGATTGCAAAGGAGGCCCCCAGGATTGCAAAGGAGACCCCAGGATTGCAAAGGAGACCCACAGGATTGCAAAGGAGGCCCCCAGGATTGCAAAGGAGGACTCCAGGATTGCAAAGGAGGCCCCCAGGAATGCAAAGGAGCCCCCAGGATTGCAAAGGAGGCACTCAGGATTGCGAAGGAGGACCACAGAATTGCAAAGGAGGTCCCAGGATTGCAAAGCAGGCCCCCAGGATTGCAAAGGAGGCCCCAGGATTGCAAAGGAGACCCTCAGGATTGCAAAGGAGGCCCCATGATTGCAAAGGAGGCCCAATACGGAAGGGAGACCTCAGAAAATGAGAGGAGGCCCAAAGACGGAAGAGAAAGCCAGTGGATATGAGATGAGGTTTCGGAGACGCAAAAGCAGTCCCCAAAACGGGCAAGGTTCCACCAAGATAGAAAAGGATGATCCAGAAAAGTGGCAGGAAGCACCTAATTCGGAAGAGGACGATATAAGATTGGAAATGAGACCCTATGATGAACGAGGAAGCCCCTAAAATAGGAGAGAAGGGCAATTAGATAAGAGGGATGGCTCACAGGCGAGAAAGAAAGCTTCAAGACGGGTAAGAAGGTCCCTAGGAAATGACAAGGTAACTGAGATAGGAAAGGTTGCTTGTAATTCGGAAGAGGAAGCACCTAAGACAGAACAGGAGTCCACCAGGAGATAAGAGGCCACCCTTAAAATTGGCAAATATAGACTCAAAACGCAGAACAGGAGGCCCCGAAGGCGTGAGAGGAGGCCCCTAATTTGAAAAATAAAGCCTCAAGAAGAGAAAAGGAGGCCCCTGCCGGACTCCAGAGGAGTCCCTAGAGATGGAGTAGGAGGTCTCCAGGGCCGAATGAGGCCCAGACGACCGGAAGGAATTCCCAGGAAATGAGAGAAGGCCCTTAAGATGGGAGTGGTAGGTAGCAGGTATGGAAGGAAGTGAGGTTTCCAAAATTGAAGATCCCTCATGACGGGTAAGCTTTGCGAGGACAAAGGAGGAGGCCCGCGAGGCGTGGCAGGAGGCCCCTAATTTGGCAGAGGATGTCCCTGCAACATGAGAGGAATCCCCATGCCATGTTAAAGGGGTCCCAGGATGTGGGAGGAAGCCCTCAAAAACGGGAGAGTAGGACCATTGAATATGGAGGAGGGTAGGACGCACGAGAAGACGCCCAAAACCGTCCAAATAGAACTCGATGTCCAAAGGTTCACACCGAGAATCGATCGAATCGACCCCAGCACCGGAAAATTAAGAACAGGTCCGGAAAAAAATTACCCGGAGGGCATTTATACTCCGAAAGGTGCCATCGGCTGAAAAAAGTCCTTCGGTGGCCGCAGTGACATATCAAAGGGGCAAATGCCCCCTCCCTCCTAAGAGGGATATGCTCCCAAGAATCGAGCCGAGGCCCTCAAAAGTCGCGCTGTGGCCACACAAATTCGCGTCGTTCCACCAGAATTCGCGTAGGGGCTCAAAGTAAATACGGCGGGCCCCAGAAAACTCGCTCCGAGGCACAAAAATATGCAACAGGAACCGCCAAGATCGCGTTGGGGTCACAGCTAAGTACAACGCGCCCCGCAAACTCGAACCGGTCCCACCAAATTACGCGCTCGGACCCACAATTCCCATCGGTAGAACCAAAAAATTTTGGTCTGGGCATAAAAAATTAACGTCGGGCTGCCAACAATTGGCGTCTAGGGCCCCACATAGGCACCGTGTGACCCCCAAAGTCGCATCGGTATCCGAAAAATAAAGCCGGAGCCCTCCAAAATAAGGAGGGATTGCAAAAAAAAGTCCGGGTCAGGACAATGGTTCTGGAGCACCGAACATGTCATCAGATGCCTTGACAAATCGCGTACGGCATGGAAAAACATACCGGAGCTCGAAGAAAATCGAGGTGAGATACCAAAACATGGCGCCAGGGACTCGATAAATCAGGGCGGGATCCGGAATTTAAAGAATATTCAGAAGAGATCCACAAAATCGCGTTGAGCCCAGATAACTGGCGTTGGGTCACGGAACCACGCGCCTGGGCGCGATAAGTCGCGCTAGGACCCAGCAAAAATCGCACCGAAGCCCCAAAATCGTACTAGGGCTCCACAAATGTGCGTCAGAAGCCCCAAATAAACACAGCGGGACCCTAAGAGCACAACGGGGACGGAAAATGCGACTGGCCCTCCAAAGCGCAGTCTCGCAAAAGCGGCAGGGCCCGAAAACATGCGTGGTAGCCATAACTATATATACCGGGAACTCTAAAAAAAAAAAAAAAAAAAAAAAAACCCGGAAGCTCTCAAGGCACACAGGGGCCATACGACCGCACAAGGGCCTGAAAAGAGGATGGTGCCGCTAAAGCAACATGGTCCCAAAACGAACAAAACTACCGGGCACTAAGTAAACAAATCGAGATCTTTGAAAGCGCCCCGACAACTAAAAAAAATCTTCGGTGCGCCAAAAAAGCAACAAAACCCTAAAACGAGCAGGGGTTTCGAAAATGCGTTGAGCCTTTAACAAAAATGAATTGGAGCCCTAGAACACATCCGTAGACGAAGAAATACGAAACGGGTCCAAAGAAGTACACTCAGGCAGGGCCTCGGTTCGGTAGCCAACCTGGAAGCATGTTTAATCAAAGATATGAGGTGCATCAAAGCTCAGCGGGTACCCGCATTTCTTCACTATAAAATATGGGAAGTATGAAACTAAGGATCGAATTTAATTAATCGGTGCCAAGTGCCTTGCAGCCAGTACCAAATGTTATAAAAATAAATAAATCCCTAAGATGACGATCAGAAAACCAATTCAATCCACTTCTCGTTATCACCTTCGCGAAATTGTCGTCCTAGGACTGAGAAATGATCGTTTAAGCTTGTTTATGAGGTCAAGCTGATGGGAATGACTAACAGTAGTGATGAACCTAGCTGTATTCAGTTAAACTTGGTGGACATAGAAGTGGGTTGATCAATGGGAGATACCTTTAAGATATGCTCAGCACGAGCCTCACCAGCTCGCTACAATCTAGAGGCCAGCGGGAAGATTCTTCTCGTCGATAAAGCATAAAGATATTGGTTTGTTTTGGCACTGACGTATTTATCCACATTTGCTTATTTATACCCTGGGATGGTTTAGTTCTCAGCGATAAAAAAAAATTCCTGCTATTGCGTTTTGCGTAAATGATGCACCATGCCAAGAACAAACAAGACATCAATATGAAATCATGTTCCCATTCGGGAACCATACTAAGAGACTAAAAGCAATAGGAGGCCCTAACACAGTGGAGGTCCCCTTTCGGGGAGCAGGAGGCCCCCTATCAACATTGCCCCCCCCCCCTGGAAGAATTTCGTGGCGACGCCGCTGACTGGAGGCACCGCATGCTAATGTAATTGTATGCAGTCTAGTAAGATTAGTCCCACTATCTTCAACGCAGCCCCATAAACCAAATTTCACTTATTAAGACTAGCGGGCCAGCCACACAGTTGGCAGGCCTTAGCAACTTCAGCGGCTTCCACACGATGCTACGTTGTCTTTGACCTCAATTATTTTCATAAAAAGGCATCCTGCCCTCTTCTCGTGCTTCTCAGGATTCGGAAGACTACAACGCTACAGGATACCTCCATGGAGGTCGAATGCTGCACCGCGGTACTTTCAGCCCTAAGCAGAGTTGTAACTTCCTTTTTTGGTTTCATATTTCCCTACGAATAGTATGAGCTTTTTGCTTTTAATTGGGCATGCGTGGCATCAGTACCGCCCATGGCTATGACGGGAATATTCTTGCTCAGCAAGGGAGGCGTGAAAATATATTGCTCTGACGATTCGTGACGACTTGACGGGAACGTTGACGACCAAATATCTACAAAATATGAACGTAAATGTCGACGGAATTGACGCGTCCTCCCTCTACTATCTCCATTCCAGTGTCCTAGTGCTTTCAGTAATTTTAGGTTCACACACGTCTAGCTCTTAGCATGTCTGATAAAATCTCATAAAAAAACAATCTGATGAAGTCTGATAATACTCCAATTCTGTTTGCATACAAACTGAGCGCGCACAAGTCAAGTTGACCTTGCGCAGCTATAACGTGTGGTCGCACAGACGCCAACAAAGAATACTGAGTTAATATTATAGGAAGTATATTCTGTGTTGCAATCCGCCTCCATAGCATAGTACATTAGACATAATCAAACCCTCTATTAACTGTGATTCACTGAGGATATTTGCCCCTGAAACACAGCGGCGATTGACAGAGCTAATCCCCACCCGATAATTTTCAGAAACGTACATCTATGTTCACAATTACCATGTCAAGTCACGCAATTGATTTTAACGAAACGCCCACGTGAGCATGGGTGTAACCACTGGGGGGCTGGAGGACATGCCCCCCCCAAAAAAAAATTTCTGAAAAGTGGCGATTTGTCCCACTCAATTTCTTTCGTGTCCCCCCAAGCCCCAGCTACCTGAGCATGATCGCCTCAAAATTATACTTAGTAATTTACAAAGTGAAAATATCTATGCAAGAGAATCACCAAAAATACAAGAAGCCGATCTAGCCAATCAACGGGCTTCACAGGCTATCTGCTTTCACAAAATATCCGAATGGTAAATCAGTAAACGTTATAAATTTATACCGGGCCATTCTTGAATAACATGAACCTTGACCATCTGGTGTGTTCGCTTGGGTGCAAATTGTGCTTTGCGATGCAATAAATTTGCATTATCGCAAGGCTTTATGCGTCTTAGGTTGCATTCCCTTGCGCATATATTGCTATATCTTAAGCATACGTGACTCTGGGTGTCTTTGGGTATCGTCAAGACCATGGAGGGCAGTCATGGGCAGCCTAAAGCACGTACGTCAAGGTAACGTCGTATTCGTATTCGTATTCAGCGACGAGTTCGCCATATGCGTATTTGTGTTGGCATTGGCATCCAGCGACGGGTTTATGATCGTTCGAATCAATTACCACAAATGCTTCTGCTTGCATTGAAGACGCTGGAAGCAACTACATAGGTCTCACATTACCACTTTAACGGTCAAGGTCCAACGCAAACCGGTTTCTTCGGTCGCCTCCCATTGTTTTCGTTTTCACCCAAAACTGCCCAAATCTGGTATCAGGCGATAGCCTGTGGTGAACCATCGTGTAACATTTCAAACCGGTCCACGTCAAGGTTAAACTTCAATGTCAAAGGTCAGCTTGATTTATTGGATAGCGATATTGAAGCGACATCGACCGAACGCGAGGTTCGGTTGCTTTCGCTTCAATTTCCATCAAATGGGCGTCGTTCGACCTGGCTTGTCATGCGGTATCAGAAAGCTAAGCAATCGAATTATTTTTGAATGGCAAAGGCCAAGCTGATCCTTCGGTCACCTCAATTTTTTTTCGTCTTGCTCTCAAACCTATCCAAATCTGGTATCAAGCGATAGCCAGTGGTGAACACTCGAGAAACATTTCAAACCGGGGCATGTAAAAGGTCAAAGGTTTGATTGAGTTCTTCAATGACCTCGCGTTTCGTCGCTATGGCGTCAATTGGCAGAAAATGGATGTCATTCGCGCTTGTTGTGCGGTATCAGAAAATTGATAACTCGAAATAATGTCGACGGGTCAAAATTCAAGCTGATTTCGTCGGTCGCCTCGCATTTTTTCATCCAAGCCTACCGATATCCACTATCAAGCTGTAGCCCATGGTGAACCCTCAAGTAACATTTTGAAACCGGGATATGTCAAGGTCAAACCTCAAGGTCAAAGGCTAGTTTGAAGTTTTCCGAAGTCCTCGCGATTCGTCACTATGGGTTCGATTTGCACCAAGTGGGTGTCATTCGACGTGGCTTGCGCCGTATTATAATGTTACGAAATCGAACTAATTTCAAGGTCAAAGGTAAAACCGATTTCTTTGGCCGCCTCGCATCTTTTTCCGCCCTAACTTACCAATATCTGGTATCAGGTAATAGCCCGTGGTGAACCTCGAGCAACATTTCAAACCGGGACATGTCAATGTCAAAACACAAGATCAAAGGTTAGCTTAAATTGCTCGAAGTTCTTGCGCCTCGTCGCTATGTCTTCAATTTGCATCAAGTGGATGTCATTCGACGTGCCGTGAGGTACTCTAGCAAACTGTTCAGAAATCACATTAATTTTCAAAGTCAAAGGTTCAACTCATTTCTTCGATCGCCCCGCGTTTCTTCGCATTCTCCAAAAGCTACCCATGTTCGGTATCAAGAGATATCAATATCAAGCCCATGGACAACCCTCGAGTAACATTTCATCCCGGGACATGTCAGGTCAAGCCTCAAGATTAAAGGTTAGCTTTAATTTTTCAAAGTCCTCGCGTTTCGTCTATGTGGCTTCAATTTGCATTATGTGGGTGTAATTCGACGTGGCTTACCGTACGGTATCAGGATGCTGAGATATCGAAATAATTTCGAATGTGTCGAAGGTTCGGTGTCTGTACAATGATTGAGTGTAATAGGAATAGGAGGGTCAAATCTATTTTTGTTTGCAGCCGTTGTGATATCAGGCACTCATATCCTATATGACTAGGAGTTCCCCCAAGAAATCCGTCATAATCTGTTCGGACGGCGCTCTCATCACTTGCTTTTAATTTCCACTGCCACATTGCTATTCCGGAAATATGCAATATATAACTTTTTTCTCAAATTGTCCGCTTTCCTCTTAATGGTTCAACGGAAGTTGCCAAATTTGCAAGAGAAGCCACACGTGAATGCGCACGATTTTATAGCCAGCCGGAGTTCATAACCGCGAGAGAGCAATGCTGTAATCAGGGGTGGATTCAGGAATTGTCATGGGGGGCACTTGTCTGGATGAACGCCATTTCTTTCGAGCGGCGCCACTGCGAAAGCACCTGTAGGGGCGCCTCTGGCTGACAAAATTCGAGGGGTTGGGTTGCACTCGGTCCATCCCGAAGGGGTGCCTTTCCTTCCAAGGGGTGTCTTTTTCTTTCATAGGAGTGCCTCTGGCTGAAAAAAAAAATAGAGCGGGTACACTGAAACATTTTCAGAGGGGCACCTTTACCCGGCCGGGGGACGCCTCCTTCCATGTGGGGAACACATGCCCTCAGGCACATGCCCTATTTATCCGTCCTGGTTGTCATTCCATCGAAATGTGTCCCCGCAAAACTGGAAAGCATGGGGAGGGTTAGTTGAAGTCCATATTTACTACAACAAAACCACCGTCTAATTTTGTCCGTTTTTCCCCCTACAAGAGGGAAACGTTTAGCGTACTTACAGCATTATTGCTCTATGGTGATTGTGAAATCAGACCCAGCACATACGACATAAAGGTAGATGTTCATAGGCAGTGATAAGGAGTGATACATGCTAATTTTGGCGGGATCCTTTCTCCCAAAAATATAGTTTTTAACTATGGTAAATCTGAAAACCAGACATTGAAAACGAAGTTGCTGAAATCCAAGGATTTTTTTTGTGTGTCGGGGAGGGGGGGACTACCCTTCTATCCCGTCCAAACTTACCGCGTCCCTGGTTTGTCCCACCAATTTCGAAACCGTGGTTACACCCATGCACGTGAGTGTTGTCAAATAACCATCCTGATGATTTTGGCACGCAACTTACATCTGAATTTCATCCTGTATTAATTGGTCACATTTATACCCGTGAACTATAAATTAATATTTTATTAACATATTTTAAGTTAACATAAGCATATTTTAAGAAGCATCCTTGGACGTTGGACGTTCATTTGCTGCCAGGGTGCCCGTTGCAGATCTTGACAATCAACGGCCGCTGGTTGGACAAAGTCCTTCATGGAACATAGGAACAGCCAGGGGTTCCCCTCTCCTTTGCAACCAAATGCACTAAATCAAACAATAAGTTTTGCTATTTTCACCACGAAAAGTCAGACATTTTCGGTGCGCTTCGCTCGCCGGAAGCGGCCTCTGGTTCATCACCTTTTTTGTTGGTCGGCCCCCTTAAAGAAATCCTGGCTGCGCCCCTGCCACGGAGTGATGTAAACAGCCAACTGCTCCACGCATTCCCAACACGGACAAGCCGAGAAACCGTCTCCGTTTTGTTGGTGTCATGTTCTTAAGATAATTTGACCTGGGTATCTTCTCGGCACAGAAATGTGGTTAACGCAGCTATCCGTCTTGGTGAGACTGGACTGTAACGTTTGAATTGGATTGGCCACTTTGACAGCGTCGTTTATTTTCCGTCCAACAAACCGAGACAAATATTGAAGTCTGGTATTTGTCAACGCTATCGAAATGAACCTTCCCAGACAGTGTATCAGTAGAGATTTATTTGTGCTCAAAGTAGAACACATATCAAGCCACGTTATTCTTGTGGTATTCCGATTACAATCCTATGGAGAATTGCATTGCATGTTTGAAGCTAGTGCATGCACATGAGTGCATTGTCACGGGCGGTCACCAATTGCACGGAGATGTTACGCACATCTGGATACTCACAACAATTATTTTGTGTTGGTTGAATTTGGCTGATTTGGTTGTTGAGATCGTTTCTTTCGGTTGTTATTTCGATCGCTCCCCCACCCCCCTGCACTGCGTGGCGTAGGTCTCCACCCAAGGCCGCCTGAGGGAGGAGGGTAGCCCATGCTCTGCTGCTAACGGGCACAATTGAACCCACTAACGCACCTTGGAATTTATATCTATAAAAGCAACAGGAATTAATACGAATTCCCATTCCACATCGATACTGTGTAATATTATCGCTTGGAAAAAAATCAGGTCGTTCAGTATCAAGTGATTGTGGCGTCACTGTGGCGTCATCTGTCATTTTCCGCCTTTCTAGTGGACATGTTTTGATGTGAGTAAAAAAGCTCAGTAAAACTAAAAAAGTAAAAAGTATTGTATGTATATGACACTAACAGCCTGCATTGCTTTTTGTTTACACACATCAAAACATCTTGCATGTTTGCATATGTTTCGGCATATACAAGTGGGATGCCAATTTAGCTAAGCTACACAACTGCCCACTCTTTTTGTAGTTTTTTTTTGGCAAGGAGGGCTCGCCACCAGGATTAGTAAAGTGTACATTCTAAGACCCAAGTCAACAGATAGCCGAGCTAGTAACCTCAGCCCGGGTCCCGGAAATGACTATATTAGACTGTTAGTGGAGCTAATTAACTATCATAGAACAATGAAGTATCAAAATCTATTGGCAGCTAGACTAAGCATAACAAAACGGCACAGCAACGCATGCAAGGAGAAAATAAAGTAGGAAGAGAAGGGACGAGAAAACACAACACCACAAAGACAAAAGCAAAAACAGAACAGCAGGCAATAAATAATACAAAGTATTGCTACTAGTGGCCATCTACTCATCCATTGGGTCACATCAAATCATCCATATTAATCCACAGCATACTTTCTGATATATTTCTTCAGCGTTGTTTTGTTATGTGAGACTCCATCTATGTTCCTAAATACATTGGGAATAATTGAGTTCCATGTTTTTGGCGTTACGCATGCTAAGAAAAAAGAACCTATAGTTTGCGGCTGATAATGTAACGTGAAGGTATTATGTGGTGCTAATGTTACTTGATGCTCTTAGGTGAAAAATAGCGAAGACAGGTAGTAGTAAATTTCGAGTAAGAGGGCTAGGCAAGATAAATATGCAATGTTCAGCAACCACGTCTTGGAATTTGAGCAAACTATGCTTGTAAAACAAATAAGAAGATGGATACAGGCATGTTTTTTAAATCAATATTCCTAGTTATTCGTCTTTGAAGTTTAATCACCTTGGCAATATGAGTCCTGTAATTAGTGCCCCGGACAACAGCACAATAGCTTAAGCACGGGAAAGACAAGTGAATTGTATCAAATAATTAATTGTTTTGCAATTACTGAAACATTTCCACAATTTTTTTTGTAGATGTGAGATGAGGTTAATTTGATTTAGCAATTGTACAATTTTAATCCACCGGAATTCCTAAATACTTCACGCATTTTTTCCTTAGTATCCGATGGTTATTTATTCGAATGACTAGCTTTTCACAGGGGATCCTCGAGTGTAATTGGTAGTTAGTTTTGATACGTTTACGGTCAATCGGTTTGAAGAAAACCATTTTGCAATTTTGGGAAGAACATCATCTATGTGATGTTGTAAATCACCTACAGCTTTGCCTACAAATGATATAGCAGCATCATCTGCACAAAAGATAGCATTTACCGCTAAGATATATATTCAATAGGTCACTTGATATAGGATATTACAAAGGACCCAATATTGAACCCTGTGGGACGCCCATTTTCACCGGCTTCAGTTTCGAATGTATTTTGTGACCTCTGGTTCTTTGAACACGCTTTCTTTCACCATTTGGTTCCTTCCGACACACTATGCTATCTGGCATCGGCTAGCTGTATTGCCTGGTGTCGATAGGCCATGGTCTTTGATACTGTGCAACGATCTCTAATATTGTCAGGCTGTGGTTTCTGATATTGACAGGCTGCAGCCTCTGATGCCGTGCCGCTTACCGCGGTCTCTGATATTGACAGGCCGTGGCCTCTGATATTGATAGGTTGCAGCTGCTGGTGCCGTGCCGACACCCCATGGTCTCTGATATTGACAGGCCGTGGTCTCTGATATTGACAGGCTGTGGTCTCTGATATTCACAGGCCGTGGCCTCTGATATTGGCAGGCCGTAGCCTCTGATATTGACAAGCTGCAGCCGCTAGTGTGGTGCTGACAAACCGTGGCCTCTGATATTGGCAGGCTGCAGCCTCTGGTACGGTGCCGACAGGTCGTGGTCTCTGATATTGACAGGCCGTGGCCTATGATATTGACAGACCGTGGCCTCTGATATTGACAGACCGTGGCCCGAATTGCAGCCCTGGTACGTGCGACAGGTCGTGGTCTCTGATATTGACAGGCCGTGGCCTATGATATTGACAGACCGTGGCCTCTGATATTGACAGGCTGCAGCTGCTGGTGCCGTGCCGACAGCCGGCCTCTCTCGCCACTGCCGCCGCCAGCAGAAGTCCAATTATGGCGTCATATTGATTGTCTGGAAGCTGCGATGGGCACCTTGTTTCTTATTTATGGAGCTGCCATATTGGGCCCGACGGCGCTGCCATATGCTGCGTCTGGTGTGTCCGTCCGGCCGGCCGAGCGGCGTTGGCCGGCATCGGGAAGCTGTCCGACTGGCTCGAGTACGCTACAAAACGGGTAAAGACCCGTGCTTGAGCGGAATACCGACCGCAGCTGAATGGCAATGTGCGGTCGCGCCGGCTGAGCAGTGCGAGCTGGGGAGACGGCGCGTATCCGATTGCGCAAATGTCGTGCCTACAAAATGGTAGCGGAGTGAATCAGCCGTCAATGCTGGTGGAAGGGGGCAGAGCGGCACGATGTTGCTTGCACGATGGAGAAACACTGAGGCGAGCGGTCGCCGAGATAAGAGCCAGCCGAGAGAGTCGACCAACCGTCCATGGACGCGTCGTCTCTGTTTTAGGCTGGCAGTGATCTTCCCAAGAGCTGTCATTTCCTGGAATGTGCACACCTGGATTCAAACAACACAAGTTTTCATATTACAGATACTGGAAATTACTTGAGCACAATTTTAAGAGAGGACAAATCATTTGCACCGTGACCTGTTCCTTTCTCTGTCGAGCTGTGACAATGGGTGCATGACAGCGGCGAAAATCGCCTCAACCATTCAACTCATGAACCAATGGTCAAATATCGATCCATCGCTGTCATCCAATAACCTGTCGTACAATGAGCTTCAGAATCATGCCGTTCATATTTAGGCATTACCGTTAATATTTAGGTATTACAATAGGACCACTTGTTGGATTGTGATCTTCAGTATTTCATAAAGTCAAACGAGAACTTCCCCTCAGGAGCACCACTGATGTCTCCTGAGCATCCTATCTCCACATGGCATCGCTGCTACTTTTGAAGGGAGAAATTCGCTTGAGGCCTAAGTCGTGAAGGAGCAAATAACATTGGAAGTTGAATGAACACAATACAAAATACTGTTGCCCATATCTGCGGAGAAGGTATTCAATACTTTGGGATGGCATGATGATGAGAAGTCAGATGAAGTAATATTTCAAATGATTCTCGCATTCAGATACGTACCAAATTTACTCTAAGTATGACTGACAATTTCAGCTCTGTTACCTGCGCAGCCATTATTCTTTATATACAAACAGGTGTAGCCATGAGGAGATAAGTAGTTTGAAGCTCTGCTGTTTGACTAAAGCATAGCAACAATGCTGCAGGATTAACGATGTAAGATGTAATCAACGTGCAATATGACTTTGTGCACAAAACGTTGCAAAAGAACCGACTATTTTAACATGAAAGCCAGCAGACGATGAACACCTGACTGAAGATCTTCTAATGAATGAAAACTCTATCTGTAAATCATAAGAAGTTCATTGGTGCAGCTACATTATAGAGACACATTCAAATTTGTTTATCACATTGAAGTTTTCTACAACCTTCAAGGTTGTCTACCACATTCAAATTTGTCTACCACATTCAACTTTGTCTACCATATTCAAGTTTGTCTTCCACATTCAGCTTTGTATACCACATTCAAAATTGTCTATCATATTCAACTTTTTCAACAACCTTCAAGGTTGTCTAACACATTCAACTTTGTCTACCATATTCAAATGTGTGTATCGCATTCAACTTTTTATACACAATTCAAATTTGCCTACCACATTCACTTTTTCACAACCTTCAAGTATTCTACCAAATTGAACTTTTCTACAACCTTCAAATTTGTACACACTATTGAAATATTTCCAGAACATTGAAATTTGTCTATAATTATCGATAAAAGTAGTTATCATACTAGCATACTTTTGCGAGCTATTCGAGTTTTTACATATCTACATGACCTCATTAGTGTCACTTATAACAATAGACGCTAAGGCTTCTATTGCACTTCTAGCTTTCGCCGGTGTACGGCATCTTGCCGTCCTTCCCAGTTCAGGCGCGACTGTTGCGTCCTCCTAGCGTTTTCAAACGGAGAGTGTTAGCGACATGAAACAAATGCCAGCGTACTGTGTGGCGACGAGATCTCGCGATTGATAGCTACTTGATTGGTGTACTTCGTGTTACTGGCCCTCCAGATCAGTTTACAGGTAAATTTTTCTTCGCAAAAGCGATCATTTTCATGCTTAATTGTTTCCTATGTGAAGCAATATCTGATAAATACCTGATATGTTCACCATAGTTTTCCCAGTATCTTCGGATGCTCACGATGAGAATCTTGCTGCATATGGATCCCATGAGTTAAGGGTCAGATCACTGGCGGATCTAGCCCACCGGTTTTGGGGGGAAGGGAAACTTTCGGTTTTCGGCGTCAGCCCCTCCCCTCCCCCTCCCCCAGTGACGTACCTAGGAATTACATCAGGGGAGGAGTCGAACGGATTTGGAGGGTGCCCCTTCTCCCGCTATTTTTGGTTAAAAGCACCGGATTTCGACCGCTATTTGGCAAAGGGGCCCATCTGAAGAAAAAAATAATAATTGACAACATAGTTTCCTGTGTAGGGGCCCCAGCCTACCTCCACCGTTTCTATGTTACCGGATTTTTGTTCTTGCTTACCAAAACGTTCACGTTCTCGTTCAACGTCTTGTACCACGTCAACGTTCATGCACGTGTACACACTGGCGGATCCGATTTCGTCAACTCT
Organism: Ashinkailepas kermadecensis; assembly: GCA_034440615.1. Lineage (NCBI taxonomy): Eukaryota > Metazoa > Arthropoda > Thecostraca > Neolepadidae > Ashinkailepas > Ashinkailepas kermadecensis. Next base: position 59,265 of record JAOTOM010002787.1, on the reverse strand, counting down.
TGCTGTAAGCAGAATTTAGAGCATGGAACCCTCGATGTGTTAGAATCTACTATGCTACCACACTGGCTTCCAAACATTTTTTTTTTAAATTTACAATTGGAGATTCTTTCATCCAGACGCTACTTTTTAACCTCGGCAAAGGTGACTGCATTTTAATTTAGTTGACTTCTGTTGGTTTCGGGGAGGGCCAAAAGACACCATGGCCCCCTTTTAAGCGCTTCGGGGGGGCCATGGCCGGAATGGCCCCTCCCTGGATCCGCCAGTGTAAATACATACCTCCTGTTGCTATTCTTCTTGAAAAAAAATCAGTCAATGTAGCCTGTCTGTTCATCTTAGCAACCCCAACACCAACATACGAAACATGCTGCTCAACTGAGCTCAACTGGTCACTCGCACAAAACATCCTGTTCAAATTCCGCTTTCGAAATCTGGCTCACTGGGTCCACTTGCCCGTTACTGGCTAAACAAACTTCATGAACCTATCTGACGAAGGAATAATGAAACTGCTGATTTCGTCATCTCTTGCTGTAAGCAGAACTTCAACAGCATAGAACCCTCGATATGTCAGAATCTACTATGCTACCATATTGTGCTTCGAAATTTTTTATTTAAAAACAACCTGTAAAATTGGAGATTTATTTCACCCGAAACGCTATTTTTAACCTCAGCAAAGATTACTGCATTTTAATTCAGTTTACTTTCGTTGGTTTGGGGGGCCAAAGATACTATGGGCCCCCTTGAAGCGCTTGGGGGGGGCATGGCCGGAATGCCCCCCCCCCCCTGGATCCGCCAGTGGGTCAGATGAGGTCGAAGTATTGACCTCGTTCTTGAAACTTTCGAAACAATGCCATAAACACTATTGCCTTAAATCCAGGATTGTAAATGAATGCCAAATTCAGCTGCAGCGTATACGGTAAACCCGGAGGAACGCGGAAGCAGAAAACGGTCATCTGAGGTCAAATTATCTTGTATGATCTTAATTGTTGATTATATGTGCAAAAACTTTGGCTAAACTGTACGTACATCGGCCCACTACATCCAACATTGCCGTTTGGGAATAATAAGTGAGGTTAATTGCCGATAATTGGCGGTTAATACGATAAAATATTAACAGGAACGACCGGACAAGCATGGGCTCCGACCAACCACTCGTCGTCTTTCTCAAACCATGTTATTCTTCATTCAGAGCTCTGCTTTCTTTACCCATACCGTTATCCATTAATTAATTTGTATGGTATTTTATCGATTCTCATCACGAAAAAAAAATACGTGCTGGCTATCTTCGCTTTAAAACGAGAAAGCCTCCAGCGATATTTCCCTCATCCGTACAGCACGTCGCAACACCAATACTGAGCCGGCACCATAGGTAGGATAATATAATTATTGGTGTTGCCAATATGTGATTCAGCCGCATTTCTTTCATGTAGCGGCATGAATTCAGCGCTAAATCGCGAAAATTATTAGTGTTGCATTAGCAGAGCCAAATATATAGGCGCATCCGTTAATGAGAATGCTTGCACTATGATGCACTGAGCAACATTTGTATCTTTTTATAAAGGGTGTCTTCCCCAAGTTCAGGCACAGACTATCAGTATTGGTGGTGACCATTAGGAGGGGAAATGAAATAATGGTGTTGCATTCCAACACCAATATGTCGATTGGTGTTGCACCAGCAATACCAAAAGTATATGAGCCTCCAGCCTTGGCCGGCACTATGTCTCTACGGGTTGCCAAAAGAGGGAAGATTTGTGCAGCCCACACGTTTTGTATCACAACTAAGAGTGATTGATGCTTGATCTTGCGCCTGCAGCACACAAGGCAGCTTTCGCTCGTCAAGCGCTCCAAATGACGCCGTATGCTAGCATGAGTGACACTGCCCAGCGAGAACCAGCCCGAACGTCATTTCAATCTCTTTGAAACCTCAACAAGTTTTTTTTCTGCTGCAGCGTTGTATTTCCTGCTATCTCTACTCGGAATTGGTCTCCACCATTTTGTTTGAAATTGCACTTCCATAGCAACCTAGCTTGGGAGCTATCATAATTTTTCTTCAAAAGGAAGTGTGGCAATACTTCCAGAGCCAGTAAAACACGCGCCAGGTCGCGCCGCCGGGTGACCAGATATTCATTTCGTCATACGCTGCTATACGCGAGAGCTGCTACAGTTGGTGCACAAGGTATTTGCCAACAGCATGTGTGATGCAGCCGATCAGCCGATCTTGTGCCCGCAGCACGTGAGTCCCGCAGCACGTGAGTCCCGCAGCACGTAAGTCCCGCAGCACGTGAGTCCCGCAGCCCGTGAGTCCCGCAGCCCGTGAGTCCCGCAGCACGTGAGTCCCGCAGCCCGTGAGTCCCGCAGCACGTGAGTCCCGCAGCACGTGAGTCCCGCAGCACGTGAGTCCCGCAGCACGTGAGTCCCGCAGCACGTGAGTCCCGCAGCCCGTGAGTCCCGCAGCACGTGAGTCCCGCAGCACGGGAGTCCCATAGCCCGTGAGTCCCGCAGCACATGAGTCCCCTAGCCCGTGAGTCCCGCAGCACGGGAGTCCCCTAGCCCGTGAGTCCCGCAGCACGTGAGTCCCGCAGCACGTGAGTCCCGCAGCACGTGAGTCCCGCAGCACGTGAGTCCCATAACCCGTGAGTCCCGCAGCACATGAGTCCCCTAGCCCGTGAGTCCCGCAGCACGGGAGTCCCCTAGCCCGTGAGTCCCGCAGCACGTTAGTCCCCTAGCCCGTCTATTAGCTTCGCCCAGCCACCGTTCTTAATGCCACCTGATATTAACAATTACAGCTGGCATCACATCCAAAACGATGTACACTGTCCTCACATACCCCTAACTTTTCCATTTCTACTCACCGTATCTCGACCTCGAGACGCTCAGTGAAAATGAGAGCGAAAAAACAAAAGCAAATGAATGAAAGGTACAACGAAAAAAGAGTGAAAAGGCCTTAGTGATACCTTCCTGTAACTAACGCACAAAAAGCACACAAAGAACAACAACAATACGGTGGCAAAAGATAAGAAGAAAGGCGCGTCAAAACAAGACATGAATTCCAGAAGATCATCAACCCCAGGAAAGTAACACCGTCGTTATCTTCGCAGACCATGCCTTCCTCTCAATCCTTCCCCGCACCACCGGTTTACCGAATTCCGAAAGGGCTAATTTCACCACCCATGTAGTAAGCCGGCAACAGCACGACAGGCCATACCAAGACCCACCACATCATGGCATAATGTAGCATACCATACCATACCAAGACAAAAACAGCACAGCATGGCTCGACATAACATAGCATGACATAACAGCACAGCATATCACAGCATAGCATGGCACACCATACGATAGCACACCATATCATACCATAACATACCATGGCATAACATTACATTACATATCTAGCACAGCATAGCATAACATAGCATAACATAATATAGCATAGCATAGCACCAGCTCAGTGGTGGATCCAAGTGACGACACAGGTCGCACAATTCCAATCCCGCAATGAAAATATTTCAAACCGTTCAAATTAAATACAAGCTCTTCGGATCTGAACCAATTAAAAGTTAGTCCAGTTCTCGTTTTCGAAACTTTCTAGTGGTACCTTGGTGATGGGCAAAGGCGTACCTAGGACTTGTGTCAGGGAGAAAACGAATTTGGAGGGGTCTATCTCCCTAATTTTATTTAATTTCCGGGATTTCGACTACCATTTCTTCAAAGGGAACATTTTTTAATTAAAGTAATCAGTGACCAACATTGCTTTCCTGTGGAGTGGGCCCAATCTACCACCATCGTTTCAAAATCACCGGATTTCCAGCCGCAACTCAATCACCATGTTACATTTTGTTCTGGTAACCCTTCATAAGAAAGCTCACACTGTTGAAATTACACCTGTGCAAATAACTTCAAAATGTAAAATGTTCCTATTTCACAGACTTCATTTCATAACGCCCGGTCGCCACCAACCACCACCAACGTTCGTGCACGTGCACACACCCGCCTTGTGCATTCGGCGCATTCGCCACAATTCGTTCGATTCTACGGTTTCTGCTAGGCCTCCTACGATTTGCCGATTGCTGACACATGCTTGTCTTGTGCCATATTTTACTTAATGGAATGCTTCGTATGGGGGCCCGTTGGGAAATTTGATGAATTTAAGGCGAGTATTATTTCTATTCTTCTCAAATTTTCTGGTGGGAAAGAACAATGCATACACAGCTGAGTTTTGATGCACCTCATCTCATTGTTTAAATATGATCCGAGATTGGCTACAAACGGAGGCGCTGGTTCGGTGTTATTTTTATGATCCGTTCCGTTTTTGTCGTGTACTCATGCGTTTTAGGACCCTAGTGCGTTTCTTAAAACACCCGGCATATTTTTGAGAACCCGGCGCATCTTAAGACTTTTCTTCTTTGTTTGTGGATCCACGGTGTTTTTGAAGCACCGGCGCGTTTTCCAAAGCCCCGATGTGTTTATTTAGTGCAGAGTGCGCCTTTTTGTTCGTTTTTAGGACCATGCCCTTTTTTGCGGGTCCCAGCCTGTTTCGGAGGCTCTCGTGCTATCATTGCGGCCCGGTGTGCTTTCAGCGCCTTCGGTGTGCTTTGAGAGCTCCTGGTGTGCTTAGTATGGTCCCAGCGCATATTTTAAGGTTCTGTCGCCTTTTCCGAGACTCGGTGCGATTTGGAGGACACCTGTGCGTTTTGGTCTCCCATAGTGTTTTTGGGTCCTGCAGTGGTTATTTAAGGTTACGATTTTTGTGGGGGGAGGGGGTGGGGGGTGGGGAGCTTAGTGCGATTTATTCGGGGGTGGGCTCCGGCACGAATTTACTGGGTTCCGGCGTGATTTTTCGGGCTAAGTCGTGTGGTTCCGGGGACCCGACGAGAGCTTTCTGGGCTCGACACGATTTTTCAGAACTTCTGCATATTTTTTTTGAAGCCCTGGCCCCGGCATGGTTTTTCAGATCATCGGCGCCATATCTGCGTGCTTCGCCGCGATTTTGCAAGGCCCCGTTACCGGAACGTTTTTGCATTGCCTTGCGCTATTTTTAGGTTTCTAGCGCATTTTTAGGGGATCTAGAGCAATTTCCCAGGACCGGACATTTATATCTCTAGATCCCTGCTATATTTTGGGGCCTGATATCTTCTTTTTTGGGGAGGGGGATTTCGATGCGATTTTTGTCCACACTGCATGTTTCTGAGGCTCTCGTGCTGTTTTATTTAGTGCCTCCAGCGACTATTTTTGGGACCTCATTGCGATTTTCCGACGCCCCGACGTGATCTTTCAGGCCCAGGGGTCGATTTTGCGGGTCCCGGTGCGAGTTATCCGGGCTCTTCGTGGTCCGGCTATATTCATGACAGGAATCTATGGGGGACCGACCGGATTTTGTTTTGAAATCCAAGCACGATTTTTAGGTGCCCCGCCGCCCCGCGCCAGTTGTGTTATCTCACCATTTTTATATCACCATTTTTTCTCACCATTTGTTATATTACTATTTTTTATCACCATTTTTTTCTATCACTGTGTTTGTCTACCATCGTTTTATCACAATTTTTGTAACACCATTTTTCTATCACCATCTTTTTAATCACCATAACGTTTCGGGAAATGCTCAGGCTCGTCACGGACACACGGATTTAGGCTGCCAGCTATTCACCTCTGTTAATTGGAGCGTATTCGTCTTTCGCGCGCCAAGGGGGTCACTACACGAACATGCGCGAGAAGTTGGCTGGCTTGGCACGATAACATATGGCAGTAAGCGCCTCGAAACAGTTGTTGCGTTTGTACCCACTTTTACCAAAATATCTTTTCAACTTCGAACGCTCGTGATAACACTACAATACAAGATTCCGTCATACAGAACGCTCCGGAACATCTCTGCAGACCGCGAGGCACATCTGCCGCGGCTTATTGTGCTCGTTTGGCAGCCACAACAGATCTAGGGTCAGCCGACCCTCACCCCGCCCCGCACGACGCAGGGAGTGGAGAGGGGAAGGGCGGGGGCTGGCACTGGTCCGGAGGCCCGGGATGACATCGACATCGGCCCAATCGGCCGGCCGTCCCGGCCAGCATCCATCTGCATCCCCTCCCCGCCCGATAGCTAATTACAACTGTCATACTGTCCACAACAAATGACCGCAGGACGCCGGCGTATTTTCCCCATGGCCGGACAGGGCGGTGCGGCTGCGTGGCCGACACGACGCCGCCGACCGCCGACGGCGACGACGGCGCCGCCGCGGCGAGCTGCGGCGCGCCGACGCGCAGACCGCCGATATTAATATTTTGGGCGTGTCGCCGCCGACGAAAAACGCCGACCGCAGCTATTGATCGGCGCGCTGACGTCAGCCGCCGACGACCAATCGCAGCGCGTTATGATATAGATATGATATGAAAAAGTCAAAATGGCGGCCGCCGGTGCCGCGAGTGGCTGGCTGGCGGTTATGATTTGATGGAGGGAGGGCGGTCGCAGGTTAAGCGGAGGCACGGTGGTTTTTAGCGGCGGCGGTGGCGACGGCGACATAGCCGGCGGCCGGCATTGAGCGCGTGTCCGAGCCGCGTGCATTCAGTGCCGCCCCGGTTGAATCCGGTCGTCACAAAGCGACGCGACGCCACATTGCGGACTCGGAATCGATACGGCGGCCGGCGTGCCGCGTTACAGGCCTATCGCCGGCATTATCTCGTCGGACGCGCGCCGCGTGGCCCGGGCGCGCGCGCGCCCAGTCACGTGGTGCGTGCCCTGCGGCGACGCGGCCGGTCGTCCAATCTCGCCCTCGCTTATTCAAACGGCGCCCGCAGGCGGGTGCTCGGCGGATCGTCTTCCCTTTGAATTCCGTCGCAGGGCCGCGACACGTTTCTATGGCATAACGTCATCAATTTGTAACATAATGGGCTTCTCGTTCCGGTCTGTCCGGGTGGAAATGACGCGTCGTCGTCTCTCACTGCTGTGCGGCCTTTCAGCGGCTCTCACACAGCCGGCTTATCTGTTTGGTTAATCGTTTTTATCAATTATGGCCGACGTATCTTCCATCGGGATCCGGAGAGCTCTCGCATTGATTGGGTTTCAAGTTTTTGCATGATTTCTCCGGGCCTTTATGTGCCGGCCGTTTTTGCGGCGGCTCTTGTCGACCGGCCGGCCGCCAATGCCGGCGCCCGTCTCTGGACGTCTTGAGCGGCGGCCGCCCATTGGACGGCTGCGCGGCGGCATATGAATATGAATTTTGTTTTGGCCGCGGCGCCGGTGATCAATAGCCCGGCGGTAAGCTCGGCCGGTCGGCGCGGCGGCGAGCGCTGCGCAGTGGCGCCGCACCTGCCGCCGGGGCGCCATTACCGCCGCAGTCGCCGCGCACAGGTGTGGCGCGGCCGCGGCGGCTGTTTACGGCCGCGGCGCCGCTCGGATTGCACCGTGTCACGGTGATGATGACTGACGAGAGGCGACGACAGGCGCGCCACGGCGCAGCTTATGCCGCTGCGCGCGAGCTGTGTCGGCCGGCGCGCTCGTCTCACACCTCCCGCCGGCAGCGAAAGCCGCGGCTCGCCCAACCCCGGCGCGCCGTCTTATTGAGTTTTATTATTTTGTTTGTTTAAGCCGACCCGTACGAGGCCCATCATGTCGGAGCCGCGGCAAAAGTATTGGCGGTCGAAGCGCCATTTGCTCTCGCTGGGAAACCCTCCCGACCTTAATACATAACATATGGGCAATAAAAACAATACTACGGCGCCAATAACGGCAGAGCCGGCGAAATAAGACAATGACGTATCGAACATGAAAGTTTAATGGCATCGCTGCGGATGAGAGCCGCCACATTGGCTGACGGCGTTCGGCGGTGGGTTCGTGGTCTGGGCGGAGACTCCCAGCTGAAGAATGAAAGACAAAGGTTGCCAGTTTTTCTGAAACGGACGGAAGACTGCTCCTGCAGCTGGAATCATTGAAATAGAAGAAGTGGAGGCTGAGTATTTCTGCAAGTTTTATGCCGTGGTTCGTTGTAGTATTTCTTTTCTATCGTGGTACGCAAGACTTCGTACATGCAAAGTTTTGCGTGCGAATTTCTTGGCATGCCTGAATTTTCTGATGCGCAAAGCTTTGTACGCATGCATTTCTAAAATTGATTCACATGCACAAATATCCATACGTGCAAATATTCGTATGGGCGAACCTTCATACACAACTCCTCATTCATGCGCATACCTTTGTACAATCAAATACAATCAACAAAATCAAGGACAAGTACAATGAAACACAATCAATTGTCTCCCGAATTCACCCACCGTAATTTAGAAATAGCCCATTTTTCTTCTTTGCATTAAAAATCAGATTCCCCGGGAGGTTCCGCCCCCACATACCCCTACTTTGTATACGTTGACGTATTTCGTCCAGCTGCTATGGCTACTCCAGCTCCAAGGCATTCCTCCGGCTTTCAGGGGCCCTCAAACTCCCAAACGTCCTTCAATTTCTCCGAATTCCCAGGGGCTCTCCAGCCACCAGGGTCCACCAAACCCCAGGAGCCTTCATCTTTCCATAGATCGTCCAATTTCTGCAGGAGCCATTGTTCTCTAAGGGGCCATACAGCTACCAGGGGTGCTCCAGTTGCAAGGAACCCCTCCACCTTCAAGGAGTCCCTCCAGCTTCCAGAGGCCTCTCCTGTTCTCGGCTAGTCCTCGAGCTCCCGACAATCGTCCAGATCTTAGGAGTCTCTCTAATGCTGAAGCCCTCAAGTTTTCAATATTTCCAGAGGCTCTCCAGCTTCCAGGGGCCCGTCAAATTTTACTCATTCTCCGATCACTTATTATTTCAAAGTCCTTCAGCTTAAGGTCTTTTTAGGGAAGATTAGGGCTTAGGAGCTTAGGGTCTTGTTACTAAAAAACACGCTGGACTTCGTAGCCAGGCTTTCTTGAGACACACAGGCCTTGAACATTGTGTGCTCTTAATATTATAACAACATGCCAAACATAAATAATGTAATATTATTCATAGATAATCAGTTTAATCCAGAAGTTTATCTTTTCTGTGTGCGTCGCGTGCGACCTTTAACGAGAAAGACAGTCAGCTAAACTTCCTTGGGTTAAATTCTGCCCGGGAGAGAGATGGGCGGCATTACCACGAGAGCGGTGCTACCCCGGCTTCCAATGCGAGTGGACAAGTTGAAATCATAGCGATGTCAAACCCCTGGATTCAGGTAATTTCCTAGGTTTGACACATCTACGCGATTGCAGATCAGGGAAGCACGATATTATTGGCTGTGCTTCTTACGGAACAGCGCCATTGACATTTTGCGGTTGATGGGGAACCCACCTTGCTTACATGCCGCAGTGGGGTGATTCCGTATGGAGTGCAAAGTAGGTACAAGAGGTATTTAAACTTTCCATAACATCTCGGAAACTAAAACGACTAGCAAGGCAAAATTGTAACAGATGTATGCCAGGCCATCTGTGCCTAATATATGGGTGTATTCTTTGCGAGGTCACGGGTGACATGTCTTCCCCGCCCCACCCACCCCGCACCCCTCCCAAAGCTTGGTATGCGCACAGGTGTCACCTGCAATGTGTTTGCTACGTACCTTTGTCCCTCGAAATATTTCGAAGCTAGAACATATTTTGATTGGTTCTCCTACTTCAGAGAAGCGAACTCTGCCCTAATTTAAACCGAGGTTGACAACGAAAAACAGCCAGTTCATCCTGCCTCGCCCAGCCCAGCATTAGCCAAGGCCGAAGCAATTGCATAAGGTCGACCCACTAACCGCTGCGATAACCTTCGTTCGAACCATTGTTGAGCGACCGTGACGATATTTGTATCCCATGTAATCGATATTTCAATGCTAATTTTGTAGCCTTCGCAAGCATTGTTGAGACGTATAGTTCTCTTCCACAACTTCTAATAGATAATCAGATAATTCGGGTAGACCGGGCCTGACGCTAAAATCCGACAGCGTTCGCCACGTTTTATCGGAGTTCGTTAGTTCAAGATTTACTCCATATGAAATGCGTATGATGCATATTGTGAGTCCAAATCTTCCCTATCAAAATCTGCGGTTACTATTAGAGTACCCCAAGTATTCAACGATGTATTGAGGTTAAAGTGGTTTTCTCCGTAGGCGCCAGGGTATTGAGCCCTCCATACTAGTTCGCAGCCTCGCCGCCAGGCGGCTGAGTATCACTGGGCCCCTTGTTCAAGGCTACCCCCCCCCCATGCAATTGTAACCCGACAAACCATCGAATCGTACCCACCCGAGCTCTTACCACCAGGGTAGCGAAGAAATAGCTAAGAGCAGCTCCTCGCCTCTCAACGCAGCCATGCCCGAAGATCGCTCTAATATTGTATTATTACATTATATTGCACAGCATTATTGTACATCGTCTACGTCGTGATGACTGGTTTAACTTTTTTTTGGAGGGAACCTCACTTGACCTTCAATTACTCGTTGGCAGTAGCTGATTTGGCCTAAAAAAAATTCCACACAACATGCCAAATTGATGAGAGAAAAGGTGTGCGAAATTTATTTCCGGACTGAAATAAATCACTGAAATCATGGCTGCGATGGGTGACTGACCGCACTTCACATGTTATCTTTGATCTGACCTTGAACACCAACCAAACGAGGTAAAATAAAATGTTCAGGTAACTTTCAGAGCTCAGCGATAGATCTACCTGCGCCACATTTGCCAAGGTCCAATCTACCCGATCTACTAAACGTTTCTCTAGAACACAAATTAGTGGAGGTCCAATGACCCCCCGCCCCCCGCTCGTACGGCAACTGGTACGGAACTCTGCCGCACTGCCATGGCTAAGCATCGTCAGAGATGTCGTTGACGATCAAATGGTCATAACGAACTCAGGGGCTCCAAAAGATGAATGGGATTTGAGCATGGTCAATGCGGCATCTGAGTTTGGTGGAACCTTTCCGAAGTATCATGGTGTTTTGATAATTATCAAAAGGCTTATACGCGGTCAAAGGGCCACATGCCCATGGTCGGAGCTTGTTTTCACTGGTAATGAACATCAGCAGTTTGCCTATCATTTTGATGTCGAGGATGTGCCCACATTCAAATTGTATGCACATATTCCTATGTGGCGATGGCCAGAAAAATTGTGAAAATTCCGTCGATCCCCGCCGGAACCAGTTTCGGATTAATATAAAGAAAATGCATCAGAAAGATTTCACGTGTAGATCGACAAATCATATCCGACAGTATGGAACAATAAATGACAAATATCAGCTGGAGGAATATTTTTGACATGGAAGCTCAGTATTGTTCTGGTAAATAGAACTCAAGATGTCTGCAAATACGGAGAACGCATATGCATCGTGCAATGGGCATGAATGCCAATGCTGCAATAGGGTGCCGGTAGCTCAGTGGTTAAGCTGAGCGTCTGGCACGCCAGAGGTACTGGGTTCGATTCCCCGCGATTCCTGCTCTTCCTGCCCTTCCTACCAGGGTGAGAGGCAGGCGACGCCATATGGTGTCAGTTGCTGAGTGCGTCGTAAGGTCACAATCCAATCCAATGCTGACATAGGCGGGTTCATTTCTTTGCTGTCTCCAATGCATTTTGTGTACAGCATATCTGGTACTCACCATAAGGTCAACTGTTGGCAGGGAATCCTGCACCAGTGAGTATAAATTATCGGAGTGGAAACTCCGTAGAAATATCATATTTCCGTAAATGTTCAATATTATAAATAGGAGCGAGCGAGATCCTGTGTGACCTGTTACCTGGCGGTGGGAACAGCTTCAGATAGTAAATGTGCTGCTCACGATCATTGATGGGCGTGTCGGACTGGATGGTATTGGCGTGAAAGACTGAAAATCACGACGAAAACTGAGAGATATTGGAATAATTTACTTCTAACTGATACCGCTATCTTTTACATATATGCCAAGGTACTTGGCACCTTTTCGACGGTGAAGGCGGAACAAGGTAAGAGCAGCTGTCCCTACGCTTCCCAACATGGAGGCAGGGATAAATATGTGGCGCTGTCTCCGCTCGTTTAGGAAATTGCAACATTATCCTTTTGGCGTTATCACTGCTGTTGCAACGTCCCTCACATGTTCTCAGGATAGCAGGGTAGGGGGGCGATGTAGGGTTTAGGTGAATTATTTCCATGCAGCGCAATGGCCATGGAACTAATGCTGAGATGTCTTGGACGTCTTCAGGGACATCCCCTTTGTTGGTCGCGCCTCTCGACGTTACATGGAGACATGATTATAACATTATTGTCACACGAGCTTCAAATTCACAGGTCCTCGGTGCTTTCTGCTCAGGGAAAGTAGGATAATCATTAGTAGTCGATTTATATGGCTTCGAGGGGACTTTGATCATCCAATCCTCAGTTTGGACCAATATTGGTTTTGGTCTCATCAATCTTCAAATTTAAGACATTCTAATGTAGATGTCAAACCCAATTTGAAGCCTGGCAAGAGCAGGTGATGCACAGATGAGATATGGTATCGTTAGTAATAGGATTGTCTGATCAAAATCAGACCACATACCAATATAATACACACGCGGTGATGCAATGGTAACCTCTCATCCGTGTCGTGAACCCACATTGAACCCTGTGTCACTCCGAAATCTTACCGTTCTGTGTCAGACGAGGAGCGATCGGAAGAGAAGTCCGGACGCTTCGCCTTTCGGTATGAACATCCAATGCCACCACACCACGCACTGTGATCCGTCACGGGTTCGACGCTCGCACCGCTCGGACATTTTCCAATCCCGCAGCCCGCCGGCGAAACAGTGCAGGCGGCGCTGATTAGCAGATTGCATAAAGTGCGTCGTGAACCGCCCAATAAAAACTCCGGTAGATCTATATACTCCATGTCTGACCACTCAGCCCTCCAGCGGACTCCTGATTCCGATCCTATGTATTAGTCATACCGTATATCCCACACCCAGGCAGCCATATATATATTGTGTGTGTGTGCATAGCTGTATTTGTTTATGTATTAATCTTCCTACTCTGCTCTACTTGCTTGTGTGTGGGGGAAGAGGCAGGCGTAACTATACCTTTGCTTTGAGGATAGCTTTGAGGATCGATGGAAAGATAACGAGAGAGAGAGAGAGAGATAGAGAGAGAGAGAGAGAGAGAGAGAGAGAGAGAGAGAGAGAGAGAGAGAGAGAGAGAGAGAGAGAGAGAGAGAGAGAGAGAGAGAGAGAGAGAGAGAGAGAGAGAGAGAGAGATATATATATATATATATATATATATATATATATATATATATATATATATATATATATATATATATATATATATATATATATATATATATATATATATATATATATATATATATATATATATATATATATATATATATATATATATATATATATATATATATATATATATATATATATATATATATATATATATATATATATATATATATATATATATATATATATATATATATATATATATATATATATATATATATATATATATATATATATATATATATATATATATATATATATATATATATATATATATATATATATATATATATATATATATATATATATATATATATATATATATATATATATATATATATATATACATATATATATATATATATATATATATATATATATATATATATATAGAGAGAGAGAGAGAGAGAGAGAGAGAGAGAGAGAGAGAGAGAGAGAGAGAGAGAGAGAGAGAGAGAGAGAGAGAGAGAGAGAGAGAGAGAGAGAGAGAGAGAGAGAGAGAGAGAGAGAGAGAGAGAGAGAGAGAGAGAGAGAGAGGGAGATAGAGAGCCGGGCTAACTGACCGGCTGTAGGGGAGTCGAGCATGAGTTCAGATCGTTATTGATTTCGGAGAGGACACCCCTGCCGGCGAGCGACGTCTTCATTACGGGCGGGCGTTTGACGGGCGAGTGGCCACGGTCCGGCGGGGTCGCGTCGATGGCGATCCGCCTCGTCGGAGACGACGCAGGGGTGCGGCCGGCCGGACGGCACCGACGCGGGCCGCGCGGCTGCGCCCCGCTCGCCGCAGCGGGGATCTGCCGAGCGGCCGGCCCGACTGCCAATGAGGTGCGCACAAAGTCGGCCGCAGCTTCGATTGTGCCACAAGCCTCGACGACTAACGGCGCGTGTTTGGAGGGGATGTGGCGGCTGATGCTCTCCAGGTCTGCTGCATTGTGGGGCTGCCCGAAGCGGCGCCACCCCCAAGCGGTTGTGGTGTGTGGTGTGTCAGGGTTCTAGGTCCGCCATCTAGAGCGTAGGTACATTGCTAAAATCGGGTCGACTGTACGGGCGCTCCTGCTTCTCGCTCCCGACTGCACCATCACCAACTCACTTGTCTGTTAGCGGTCTGAAACACATCGATCTGGAAGATTGTACACGTGTGCAAGGCGAAACTTGTATCGTTTGGAGGTGTAGCCAGGTATGCCTCCTCTGGGACATACACAAATAGTGAGATGTTCCCTTCCCCGTGACATTTTCCATTCATCAAAGGTGGTTCGACCTCCACAAAAAGCTTGGGATCTGTGCACACGTAAATATTATGCTTTCGGCATGTGCGCTTGTGTGGCACCGAACTCTCATGCTTCAGAAACTGAGCTCAACAGGGACGTGGAGAGAAGCTGAGAAGTGGGACCGAAGACCGTGTTGAATGCGTGTCTTTCAATTCGACTCCCATGACAGTTAATTTTCAAATACACCTGAAGGGTCAGCAATCCTTCGCCACTCATCTGACATACGTCTATGGCAACGCCCCAAGAAATATATACTAGTGGCAACTGGTGATGATGAATTAAGGTCTGATTTGAACTGGCCTTGGACTAGAAACACAACATTTTGTGCCTAATGATAATACGTTATTTCAGATATAATGTCTGAATATCAAGACCTATCTGATTTCACACAAATACAACATTTAATATAATAGCATCATGTATAATTGTATGCATTATATATTATGTGTCAAACACACAGCACATTAGGAAAAACGCACATGGCGGATATGCGGGTCAACCCTCTCTACCTATCTCTCCTCTAGGAAAGGATATCCACCGCTGATGGAGATTGGGGTGCAGTGTGCACAGGTACGGCATGCCGAGCACTTCATCTTACAAAACATTCTGGGGCACAAATTATGAAATTGCCACTTGACCAGATCCACCCAGGCAAGTGGTTCATCTTCGTGTGAAAATGATGTGCCTAAGACAGGAACTATACTTCTAGCTTTTAATTTACTCAGAATGAAATAATTTTGTGAGCACTAAATATGCTGCCTGGAAGAAATCTGAACCCTCAGAAGAGGACTAATGCTTAACGACCAACAAGCATTATCTGGATCGGACAATTCACCAGGTATCAGGCAGGCAGCAATAGTCTGAAAACATGGACCTATGTAGAAGGGTGGATGCTCCTAAGATGCGCCATTATTATCTCATCATACAGATAGATAAACTAAGATAATCAACAGCAACTAGATCATAATCGATAGCAAAGCTTTATCATACATTTTAAACCGAGACATACCAGTGCACCATACAGAACTTAGTCCTAAATTGCTGAAAGCTGATGCGGTGTGTGCTCGATATTAGTGATGATGTATGCTAATAAATGCGCCAAAAAGTTATATCCACGCGACGTCCTTGGTGACGATGTGATTGGGGGAAATGCGCCATGAGATATAACTGACTATGGAATAAATTTGCATTGATTTATTGAATATAATGGCTTCTGCAGTTAAATGGCAGTAGCGTCCCATGGACAGGACATTTTGAAATAACTTACCTGCTCAAACCTTTGCCGGGTTCTGAAAATCATGTCCTTTATCTGATAGAAGTGGAAGATAGATAAACTGAATACGTCCGGGAGTGACATATGCGGGAAAGAAAGGGTTCGCATTGCTGTCCGATCAAGGAAAAACTCTCGAGGAAACAAAAGTAATTTTGAATGGTGTCAGATATCACCCGTCAGATAAATATCAACTGTGTTTAACTGTGTTATCAACAGAAAGTAAAAGAAAATCGACACATTGGGGCTCATTAGGCCTAAGAGGTGCATGAAAACAACCTGATCTTCACAAATTGCATCACATTGGAAGAGGAGCATTAACGCAACCTAATTTTCACAACATGCATTTTTTTTCGGAAAAGAGGTACAAACTTGCTATCAAATTTCATCAGTTTGGAGCCATTGCACGATTGAGCCCAGCAGCAGCCGGCACCTCGCGTGAACCGAAACACAACTGTACGCAACAGCTTGTGGGTGGACGGGAAACAGCCAAACCTCAAAGGCGCAGGCTGGGGGCGGTTCTTTCGTTATGGCAGCCTACCTGACCTACGTGTTCTGATTATTTGTGCATAGTTTCATGGCCGGAATTTGCCG
The DNA here is from genome assembly GCA_034440615.1 of Ashinkailepas kermadecensis. Lineage (NCBI taxonomy): Eukaryota > Metazoa > Arthropoda > Thecostraca > Neolepadidae > Ashinkailepas > Ashinkailepas kermadecensis. The sequence goes on along the minus strand of JAOTOM010002787.1, from coordinate 42,935 downwards.
TCCTGGAAGCAGGCAAGCATTTTCCTTCTTCTCAACAAGGACACGTGCGTTCATGGATGACAGTGATGATGTAGTGAAAGTTAAGCTCTTCGTAGTGATAGCTTATGCACTATAAAACGTAAGATGCGCGTGCCGCACTACTGTATGTCCTTTCACGAAGCTAATATTGAGTCATGTGTGTTTCTTTCAACAAATTGCATGCATCGCTTCTGTTGAGCAGATTGCGGAAAGAATGAGGTATATTGATGTGCATACTGCGCATCCGTCACGTTCTGATCTGCTACACTGTCACATGCTGATTGTAATTAGTCCGGCAAATGTATTAGGCAGTGTTTTCTGCTCTTGCATTTTCAAGCACTAAAATAAGAACAGCCAAGTGTGGCGTAGCGCAATACTTCGCTTGGTTACGGGCTATCGCTTCAATGCTACCATCCAACAGCCAAACAGCCTGGCACCTACCAGCTGGCTGAGGCCGTATCAGAACTTGTGCAGGGGTTCAAATGTACGAGTCTATTGCGACGCCATTTCAATACAATCACGTGATATAATTTAGTCAGCTGATTGCTTTGACTACCATCAACTTGTGATGAGGCGTGTGTGCCGCACACATAGTACTTTACGGCGACGCCCCGTCTGACTAGAGAGGAGCTACTCTGACCAAAAAAATGATCCCCTTTAGGATGCTCGAGTGCACCCACTTGAAATATTCAGCCGAAGGCGTTCCTCTGAGTCCAAAAGCTGCCCACACAGTGGTACTTGAGTCCACCCCTCCCCCCTCAAAATTGTCAGCAGTCAGTGGCGCCACTCCGGGGAAGTGGCGCCCTACTAAAAGTCGTCCGCCCACTTTTCCTGTCGCTCCCACACCCTCGCACACCGTCACGATGTCAGCCTGTTGTTTTGAAACTTTGCTGTAGCGGAACAGAATGGATACAGTGTGCGCCACAATATGGATAGCTGGCTGAGCCATCTCTGAGAAGTCAGAGTCGCCTCTGGCTTAGAACTGTGAGCAGAAGTCTCTTTGTAGTCAACAGAAGTGGCCGGATGTTAATTCCGTCGGCAGCGGATCAGGACTGGGGACGTCTTGTCTGAAGCCGCGCAGCAATGCATCTACGCAGCCAGCCATGCAGCGTATTCACGCCCACCTCCGCACCAAGAGTGCGCCCGGCTGCACCTCGTCTCCTGATGTCGCAAATAATGCAAGGATGTAATCGACACGATCGTACAAACACATTGGCTCGACCAGGAGCAAATTTTGCTGCGCATACTGGTGTTTTGGGTGTATTGCTTTCATAGAACTAGCAAAGAAGTAATTTTATGTTTACAAGATCGCCGCATCCCACCACACCTGCACCTTTACCCTGCCACCGCCGCCCCGACCATTCTCTCATCCACCCACTCTTATGGTGAGCATAAACGTAATTGCACACATGCATACACTCAGGAATGATGCAAGGACAGTACAAATGACACCAGTCTGTGTGACAACACATGCCCGCCGGCCACCACGCCGAACACAACTCACCGCACGCTGTGGCTGCCGAGGCGAATGCCCAGCCCAGTGTGACAATGTCGAGTGTGGTAATCACACCGCTGATTTAACGAGCGGCCCCGTCGTATTCCGCCCGGTGGCGAGGTGATAGCCCGGCGCCGCCATATACGGGACGGCGGCGGCGGCGGCGGCGGCGGCGGCGGCGGCCCGGCGCGCGCCCAGTTGCAGCGGGTACCCTGCGCCCCGCTGCACGCTGCACGCCCGCCCGTTCAGCACGCCGTTCGGCCGATATCGCGTTCGGGCGCGTGCGAACAGCCCCATCTGTTGGCCGCCGTGCATCGGGTCCCGCGGGCCCCCGCCCAACAATAAGCCCCGAAAATCCGATTACGGCCGGTTGGGCGCGCCGCGGCGCGATCCTCGCGGGAGCCGACCGGTCATAATCTATGGAGTTCTGATCGCAGTCATTACGCGCCAGAACTGACAAGCTAACAAGCGTAATGACCGGCGCCGTCCGCCGGCGGCTCGCTGCCGGCTGGGGCGCGTCGGCTAATAGCGCCTTCTGATTGGCCGTGCTTAGCGGCATTCAATTGAGCCGCGGAAATATGGAAATTGGACGTCGGCGATGGTGAGGAATGGAAATGCTGGATATGATAGATGCAGCCCCGCGAAGATGACTGATGGAAGTGCGTGGTGATGATAAACGGAGCCCCGCAGAGATGATGGGATATGCTGGTGGTGGCATATGCGAGGCGTGGGTGATGGGATGCTGGTCGCTGTCTTGTGAACGCAACTTAGTAGCTGACGGCACATAGAACTCTCCATACGCTACTGGATCCAAGAGGGCCACGGGCTCAATGCCTCCCTTTGTTGCTTCAAACATGCTGAAATAATGGCAGAAATGGCGACTTTTTGCCAAAGACTGGCCGTGATTCCCTCCCCTCATCAGTGAAGTTGATGGCCACCATTACGCCGCTTCTGTAATTTCGTTGCATGAATTTGGCCCAAAAACCTCAACCTCATTGCATGAATTTGACTTGGGTGATTGTGCAAAATTAATATACGGTTGCGCTGTGTCGCTAGCTCAATAGTTCGTCAACTTTCCATGTTGATGCTGCTTGACATATCACACCAGAAATTCCACCTGTTCGATTACGTAATTGTGTACTAATAATTGATATCGTCGTGATGGAATACCACGGCCAAAATGATATCACTTGGAATTGCATATTCATGCTTGCAGCAGTGGTATTCAGAACCCAGCGTGGAGGAGATATTAGACATTCGACGCTGACATTATTTGAAGCTTGATGTTGATTACATGCGAAAATGAGCCGCTCGCTCACCGCGTCGAAGACGATGAGTCGGGTGTTGGGTGCGCATTGACACCATGTACAGCGCAGGATGTGTGGAAAACCGCCAGATGACCGCGAGACTAAATACACGAACAGAAGATAGTGGAACGTTCGAGGGGAGTGAGGACACAAGCGTCGGGAGATCGTGTGTAGCTGGGAAGTCCACAGCGAGGAGATCACCAGAAGCGAGCAAACAAACGTCAGGTAGATCCGGTGGAGATGGGAAGCCGACAGCGAGTAGAACCCCAGAAGCGAGAAAGCAAACGTCAGATAAATCCATTGGAGCTGGCAAGGCAACAGCGAGGAGATCTCCAGAAGCGAGGAACAAACGTCAGGTAGATCTTGTTGAGCCGGGAAGCCGAAAGCGAGCAGGTCCCCAGGAGCGAGGCAACAAACGTCAGATAGATCCGGTGGAGATGGGAAGCCGACAGCGAGAAGATCTCCAGAAGCGAGAAAGCAAACGTCAGGTAGACACCGTGGAGCCAGGAAGCCGACAGCGAGGAGGTCCCCAGGCGCGAGGAAGGACGCGGCGAGAACATACAGCGAGCAGATTGCACGCTGCGATAGCGTTCTGGCTGCGAAGGCTTCGGGCCTCATCTGGCGATGTGCTCGGCCATCATTCCGTCATTCCCACGGGTGCTCAATCATTATACGCCGATAACGCGCTCAGACGTGTCATGGGATGCGTCAACAGATGTGGCGGATATGAGGCCTGCCGGCGAGGTTGAGCGCACACATGTCGACTCGCGAATAGCCGTGTCATGCTTCGACATTAGGCGTACGTGCAATACAAAGCTGAATACGCACGTGAGTTGTCATACGCCCTATTGAATTGTCGGATAGACTAGTAAGAGTGTGAATTGAGCGAAATTAGTACTTTTATCAAAAATTAAAAGACTACTTAAAAGACACAGTTGCCCTGATGGAGGCAATAGAGTCGAAACGTTAGGAAATGGTTTTTATTTTTGTTAAAAGTACTAATTTCGCTCAATTGATTCCTACCGTTCATCATCATACTATTTTTGCCATACGACCTGTTGGCCGGCGGCGGAGTTGGTCGACTTCGGCCTCAAGCAACGGATAGCTGCTCTGTTCTGGGGTTTCGGAAAGCTTCCTACGAGTTGCGGCAGGCGTGCGCCACTTGCTGACAAAGCTGTCATCGTCTGAAAGACGCACCTCCCCAGGGGCATCTGGCGGCTCGCGAACACCCAATTACACACGAACGGTGAGGAGGCTCGCCGGTCCGACTCCGACTCCGATTACGGCGGCAGAGGACAGGCTGCGGACGCTCAAGTTGTGTGCCGATCTTGTCGAGGACCGAGGGCGGATCCAGTCCACCACCTGGGTGGGAAATCTGTTTTTTGTTGGGGGGGGGGGCTAAGTGCTGGGCGCCAGCGAACGGTTGTGCCATATTTTGAAAATGTCCCACTATTTGAACTCATATAGGAATAAAGACAAATGTCACTGAAACAAACAAGAAGTATGAGCAAAGTTTCACAAAGCTAGCACAAATGTCCTCTCAATGAAACATGCTTGGAATGCAAGAGAGGCGCATTGAACTCCCTTTTCCGTGGGATTCGTTCGTCCTGGAAGGCTAATCTCCATCACCCGTACCCGTCCTGGGAGGCTAATCTCCATCACCCGTACCCGTCCTGAGAGGACAAGCTCCGTTACCCGCACCCATCCTGGGAGGATAAGCTCCATTACCCGCACCCGTCTTGAGAGACTTAGCTCCGTTACCTGCACCCATCATGGGAGGATCAGCTCCATTGCCCACACCCGTCCTGGGAGGCTAAGCTCCATTACCCGCACCCTTTGGACCCGCCTAGCACACGGCCACCGCCACTCTTTAGGTCCGCCCACGCGAACACTGTCCGCTACCTTGCCGCCGACGGCAGGCGACCGCGACCCAGTCAGACGCTCCACAACGCCGTAATGACGCCATTTTATGCATGAAATATCCGGACGGGTCGTTATGAGCCAGACTAAAAATCTCCATAACTCTTCAGTGCCGTACCGTTAATGGTAATTGCCTCGTCCAGCCGGGAGATGACGCCGTGCGGAGGTCCACGCTGGGGCTCGGCGCCGTGCGCCATGTTGGTGGTGTTCGGATGCGGACAGGCCTACCCTGTCAGCGGTCACACTCCATTGTCAACCATCACTACGTGCTGCGTAAACACTACATACTGCGTAAACTCTCGTCGGTTGATTCTTTGAGATGCTGATCACAGAACGAAACCCGCTGCAAATCGCTTATACTCCTGGTAGGGAGATGCCTGGCTCATCCGGATGTGAGATTGTTTCAGGTCTAAAATCAAGCTTGCACGCGAGATGTCAGACATTATGCTTATCCAGTGGCGATCTGATTATCCAGTCCGTCCTTCTTAGCGGATGGTGTAGGACATCTTTTGATGTTAACTACCGATTCTGGCAAACGCAACAATACATCTAAATAAAATATCTCAAGAATTAGATTCCACCGAACTGAAGATTGCAACGGATGTTATTTTGTACCGGAATTCCGCCAGGGTTGTTGAAAATAGCTGAGAAAACATTGGAACCTGTCCAGTCTCTCATCATATTTCCATATTGTCCAGCGTGACAATTGTTTCTGGTAACCGCGGACAACAAAGACAAAGCAATACAAGATGAGAGCATTCAAGTTCGTAATCACATAATCGGAACTATCACTAGTGAATCCAGCCGAACGTTCCGGTCATGCTATTTTACTTATTATGATATCCCGTCTTCCAAGTGGACACTTTTTGAAGGAATAGCTTGCTGAAATCAGAATATTTTTCCAAACTAGTCATGCTAGGTGTTAAATTCAAAATCATATTCATATTTTAAGCAGAATTAAGCTCAACCTTGCAGGCATAGTCATCCAAAACCAGGGAGACATTTTGGCTGGTGAGTAGAGAGTAGCCGGGGCGGCGGCCAGCCTGGGTCAGCCGGACGGGCCGAGCCGGCTGGGGGTGGGACCCAGTTGGCCCGACGGCCGGGGCACGCCAACCACAGCAGCGGCAGCGGCAGCGGCAGCGGCAGCGGCAGCGGCAGCGGCAGCGGCAGCGGCAGCGGCAGCGGCAGCGGCAGCGGCAGCGGCAGCGGCAGCGGCAGCGGCAGCGGCAGCGGCAGCGGCAGCGGCAGCGGCAGCGGCAGCGGCAGCGGCAGCGGCAGCGGCAGCGGCAGCGGCAGCGGCAGCGGCAGCGGCAGCGGCAGCGGCAGCGGCAGCGGCAGCGGCAGCGGCAGCGGCAGCGGCAGCGGCAGCGGCAGCGGCAGCGGCAGCGGCAGCGGCAGCGGCAGCGGCAGCGGCAGCGGCAGCGGCAGCGGCAGCGGCAGCGGCAGCGGCAGCGGCTGCAGGATGCCGGCGCGGCGGGCCATTAGCGGAGACACGGCAGTGTTGAAGCGCCGTCCGAGGGTCCGGCCGACATCCATCGTCTCGGTAATGAGCCGTCTGGGTCGGCCGGCCGATGGACCTCCGATGGGTCCGCGCCGGCTGCCGGCGACCCGTCCGTCATCGCCGGCCGGATGGTCAGCCCCGGCCCGCACAGATGGAGCGGCCGCTCTGACCCGACACTGCCTCCTCCTCCCCTGCTCGCCACCGCACGCCGTCGCGAGCTCGCCGCTCAACAGCCACAGAAGAGGAACATCGGCTGCAGCCACCAAGTCATGGGGTAGCCGGTCAATCCTGGGGTTTGTCACGGGTGGCCAGACAGCGGTTTTTAACTTGATTTCAAATTATTGAACCTTTCGCTCGCAAAGCCCACCCCGATTCCTCCTCGTTCGACACATTCTTGAAATCTGAGCAAATATTTAGGTCAAGCGCTTCAAGTTCTGATTTTCACTCAGGACACGGCCTGCTGTTAAACTTCCGATGCTGAGGGGCTCCGTGACAATATTCCTCCTGAAGTAGTCGTAATTTCCCATAAAACACTCGTAATTAAACGAGGATAGCATCCAAAGTCAGAGGACTGGGAGAACGGATGGGTAATTTGCACCATTTAGGGATCGAATAATATAAATGAAAGGGAATGGGATAACATCCTCCTGATGTAAAAACAAAAAATATCAAAGGGCATATCATGGGGGGAGGAAGCTTAACAAGTATTCAATCAAGGAAGCTTATCAATTGCTGGCAAAGGAACGCGTAGTTTATCATATTTCATGCAAGTGCCATTCTCAGAAACAACATTGAAGAATTTTATGCTTTTATCCTACGTAAAAATGGATTTGGTATTCATAAGTAAGGCATGGTAATGCAATGTTTTCTCTAGAAAACGGGCAGGGATTTGACTGGCTTTAGCATGTGTACTCATGAAAGGACGTTGAGGATGAAGGATTGGATGCCCTTGTGTCGATAGCAAGCTGATAATTGTCCCTGGAAAGCAGTAGCATCCTTGGAAATCGATCCGGTAATGGTAGGACTTGTACTCCATGTGTTAATTGCGTGTGCTTCATTTCCTCCACCCTCGTTTGTGGTGAAGAAGTGTGTTTTCCCTATGCTAACTGTTCCCGGCCAAAAGAAGGAGCAAACACGCTCGGCGGAACGTTGCTAACTCTTCCCCCTCTACTGTAGCGACTGTCAAGGCTGTCTGCCTCTACTTGGCGGAATGTTGCTAGCCCTTCCCCCTCCACTGCAGCGACTGTCAAGGCTGTCTGCTTCTACTCGGCGGAATGTTGCTAACCCTTCCCCCTCCACTGCAGCGACTGCCAAGGCTGTCTGCCTCTACTCGGCCGAACGTTGCTAACCCTTCCCCCTCCACTGCAGCGACTGCCAAGGCTGTCTGCCTCTACTCGGCGGAATGTTGCTAACCCTTCCCCCTCCACTGCAGCGACTGCCAAGGCTGTCTGCCTCTACTCGGCGGAATGTTGCTAACCCTTCCCCCTCCACTGCAGCGACTGTCAAGGCTGTCTGCTTCTACTCGGCGGAATGTTGCTAACCCTTCCCCCTCCACTGCAGCGACTGTCAAGGCTGTCTGCCTCTACTCGGCGGAATGTTGCTAACCCTTCCCCCTCCACTGCAGCGACTGCCAAGGCTGTCTGCCTCTACTCGGCGGAATGTTGCTAACCCTTCCCCTTCTACTGCAGCGACTGCCAAGGCTGTCTGCCTCTACCCGTCGGAACGTTGCTAACCCTTCCCCCTCTACTGCAGCGACTGCCAAGGCTGTCTGCCTCTACTCGGCCGAACGTTGCTAACCCTTCCCCCTCCACTGCAGCGACTGTCAAGGCTGTCTGTCTCTACTCGGCCGAACGTTGCTAACCCTTCCCCCTCCACTGCAGCGACTGCCAAGGCTGTCTGCCTCTACTCGGCCGAACGTTGCTAACCCTTCCCCCTCCACTGCAGCGACTGCCAAGGCTGTCTGCCTCTACTCGGCGGAATGTTGCTAACCCTTCCCCCTCCACTGCAGCGACTGTCAAGGCTGTCTGCCTCTACTCGGCGGAATGTTGCTAACCCTTCCCCCTCCACTGCAGCGACTGTCAAGGCTGTCTGCCTCTACTCGGCCGAACGTTGCTAACCCTTCCCCCTCCACTGCAGCGACTGTCAAGGCTGTCTGCCTCTACTCGGCGGAATGTTGCTAACCCTTCCCTCTCTACTGCAGCAACTGTCAGGCAACACGCATGTTCCAGACTGGCTTCGTCGCTCCTCGACAAGGTTCTCTGCTTATTTGTGACCAAAGCCATGGACGGCGACACCGCAGAGGACGGGAGAACACGTCACCCGCAAATTTCGTGACATTTAACATTACACATATGGCCACCCATGCAAAGAATCGACTTAGAAATATTCTCGTTTCCTCCCTCCCACTGCCATCACGCAAAACCCGTGGCGACGCCCATGCTCAAATGAATGGCATTGCTGAGTATTTGATACTTCCGGCAGAATGTACCAGATGTGAGGGAACGTGACCGCAACATACTCTTGTTGAAAATGTCCACACCTCCGGTCTATCCGAATTGCCGAAATTGGTGCAGCAGCAGCCGCCCGAAGTGAAACGGCACAAAACGCCACGACAACGCTGAACAGAATGACATCGAAGCTAGATAATTTAATCTCTGTAAACCACAACAACGTCTTGTAGCTACACACTTTTTTCCTAACCAATAGAGCGGCGAATGTGCATGACGACCTCGGGCAGGCGCCCACGCAAGGAGCAGGCAGTCAGTCAGGATAAGCATCGGCCATATGCGGGCGGCAACAAAACCGTCACCACAATGCCGTCGTGACAGCCGGCCGGTGCGGCGGTGCGCTCTGAGGGCGGCTCGTGTCAGATTTTGAGACGAAAAACCGCTGATATTTAGATGTCGGCGATACGTCGGGCGGCGAGGGTCTCCGTCACCCTGTCCTCCCGCCCATAAGTCCTCTTGTGAATCAAACCGGACCCCGGCGACAGTGCGGACACATCTGCGATGCTATCGCGCCGGCAATTAAAGTGTTTTATTATTTCCCAGCACACGGGCTGGACGTCGCGGCCCAATAAATTACCATGCGACTTTTTGTTCACACCATTAATGATAGAGAATAAATTTGATGTGGAAATAATGGGCGTGGAGACAGCAGCGGAGGCGGAGACCGAAATTGTCGAGGCCACACGCCCGGACAGATGAGCTCGCCTTGGTTGGTGGCAGTGACACATCAGCTGTTGACCCCTCCAGTAGACAGGGGAGGGGGTGGGGGAACTCCTACCACATACTGTGCATAATGGACAGGTCACGTTTTGTGAAGAGCCGCCTGATGATCTCAGTGACGTCTAGTGGAAGCACATCTTTGCGTGAATAAAATCATTGTGAAATGCTCCGCGAATTATCATTTCAATGTTTTACTCTTCTTACAAGGAAGATTATTACCCAACATTGACATACGATTTCTTGTTAGCTATTTATATTCTGCCATATGTGTTCCTGCGAGTATGAGTAGTCCCATTATATCCCATGCATTCTCCAGCACCTTTCGCTAGTTCTGACAACGAAAGCCTTCATTTATAGGAACACGCCCAAAGACGAACAGGTGAAGGCTATTAATATAAAGCTGAATTTGGGTGCTTCTGTCCCTGATAATTCCTTACGACATAATACAACTAATGCTATAATTGTTCAATTCCGTAGAGCAAGCGCGAAATTGGTAGGGCAGACGACCTACGAAACTTAGTGGCAAAGATGCCACCAGTTATATTTTCGCAATGCTGAGTGATAGAGCACAGTGGTGGATCCAGGAATGTTCATGGGATGCACACTTCCCCTGAGGGGCATTTTCGACGCCCCTCCGACGCCCCTCCGAGGAAAAATTCGTCGAGCAGAGGGAGGCATACTGAAGCATACTGCAAGGTGCATACTGAAATGTCTTTTCTTTTCGGGGGCGCCTTCTCCTCTGAAAAGGGCGTCTTTAGCTGAAAACAGCGTTGAGCGGAGGCGAGGAGATGCAATGGAGCCTTCCTGAAGAGGCGCCCTTCTCGGCCGGAGGGGTGCCGCTTTCTATTGGCGTTGGGGCGCATGCACCCAGTGTCATCCCCGTGTCCGCCTCTGACGGAGCATGCTAAAATTTCAGGGCGGAGAGCGACTGCAAGATCGTGATGCCCGAGCTACCAGCGCGATCCTCGGCACCATTGCCGGCCGCACCTGCGTTCTGACAGGCTTCTCCGGTCCGGAAAGCGCAGGCTTCCCGGACCTTCTCGAACGGATGGATGCTGCTCTCCGCGCGGGCGTCCGTTGCCATGCCAACACATCGCCAACACCGGTCGGCTCCGGTCGCAGTGTCATCGCCGTGCATGTCGCGATGTGTAATAAGCGCGACACCTGCCGCCGCCAGCGATTACCATCACGTGATTGTGGGTTCGCATGTCGCCGCACCGAGCTAATGGCTGGTAACGACCACGCTGACCCTTTGATTTGCCCCGGGGTAAATGGGGGGCACGCGGTCGTTACCGGTTGGGATGCAGCTCGTTTCCGGCGCATCGGCTCGGGAAGAATACGCGCCCCGATCGCGGACGAAAAACAGATGATCCTTTTTGTCATCCGCATGACGTGCAAGTCGCTTCGGCGGATGCGGCGCAGCGCACGCGCGCACGGCCGCTGGCCACGTCCCGGCGGCATCGCTGCGTGCGCGTTCGGCATAATCTGACGATGAATAAATGATGCGATATTTAGCGAAATGCCTGTTTGCCTGCCGCTGGACGCATGTGGAGTGATGCAGGCCGTGCTGGGATGATTGCCTGCTCGGGAAATCGATCGAGTGTATGGACGAATGATGCGCATGTTGTTCAGTATTCATCGGCGCATCTTCGGTGTACCGATGGAAACGTTACGGTTACGTCGATCGCTGTGCTCGGAGAGGCTGATAAACAGCTACGTAGGTGGGATGTACAGGAGACGTGCTTACATCTCTGGCCTTAGCTGCCATCCCGGTGTACCCCAGACTTTGTTATACACCGATATTTTTCTAGTGGTGGTCTTCTTGAATTGAAAGCTAATTGTGTTCTCTTTAGAAATCCATAGCTAAGCTATAATCCAGCATATTAGCTAAGCTATTTAAATGGTATTTTACGAGTTACACAATCAAATCATGATCCATACTAAAATCAGCATAAGCTACCTGTTAAAATTACTGTGAAATGCGCGCTCAATAATACACCACAAGTGGATCTTGCTCTCCCATACTTTTACGAGAGCAAGACGTCATTGTGTTCAGCCCGGCACGAGCATTTTATGTCACATGCCAAACTTGTTAAGAAGTAATTTAGTTCGAATTTTTGCTGGCGAGGTTTCACATGATCAGAATCAGTGCTAAGCGCATGCTTGTGACACTGACACTGAACCCGCCTCGCCATCGGGGAATTCCAATTATATAGCACAATACTTGACCGAGAGCTTAACGTACCCACATAGCGGGCACAGCCACTGGTGCCTACGTTCTGGACCCTGCTTGGCCAGTTGCGAACTGACCATCCCAGCAAGAAGCGTTAATAAGGGGCGCGTGAAGCGACTCAAACCCGTTGTGCCAAGACGGTGAGACCTCTGTAGGCCATCAGAGGTGCAGCCAAAGAGGAGCCCGAGGATCCCCCTCCCCCTTAGCAACCAAAATGCACTAGATGAAACAAGAAACTTTGGGATTTCCACCACCCAAAAATTTTCGGCTCGCTTCGTGCGCCGGAAGAGTTCTCTATTTCGTGACACTATTTTTAGTCGGGGCCCACCCCTTAAGAAAATGCTGGACGCGCCACTGCGGGCCAGCCAACACTATCCACTGAGCTAACCAGGTGGCCATCTTCGAGAGTAAACAATGCAATTTGGGTGGTGTCTAGCACTTACCCTGCGCTTGCAGCTGGCAATCGGCACCACGTGATGCGAGGTCGTGTCAGGAAAACCGGGGAGAAACTAAGCGTCCCAAGTTGATATCACTGGCTGGATGCCACAATAGCCAGGAGAGCAGCCAGCGGCATGGAGACACTTTGAGTGGGTGGTGCCTCTGCGCAACCGGCGAAAGGTGGGTCTGGTCCTACAAGTAAACCGCGATTGTGCGTGCAGATGGAGCACCAGTTGAGAAGTGATGTTTCTTCTTTGTGTCGGAGTATGGGGTTCCTGTCAAAGGTTAAAAGGTGAGGCATCGATTTAGCCAGTTGCGTAACTTAGCATCGATTTACTATCAAACAAGCTACCCGAAAGCTGCACTTTGGCAGACAGGCCAAGTCAAGCCTACACAGCTGGTCTGGGCAATCTTCAGAAATCCGGGAGCACGGCCATTCGGCAGCCTCAGCGCTTTCATAACAAATTCTCGCAGCATTTGGATGGAATGTACCGGTGCAGATTAAACGGTGTCAGGAAGACGACAACATAGCACACATTGAACACCACCACTGTCCAGCATCTTCGGCTGGACAACCAGACAATAGCGCATGTTCCGCAACAGTGTTGAAATCCCCGAGCGGCCTTTCAAAATTATGTAAACTTACTTCGCGACATTATATCTATGGGAAGGCTGAGAGGATGCAAAAATTAGATCGCCCTTCTATCCTGTTTACTTGGGCACACGACACGAAAACGTTAGCACATGCTGTCCGAAAGCTGACGGGCGTTTGGCAGAAAAGCTGACGAAAGGGAAAACGGATACATTTCCAGCTGAGTATGTATTGATATTTATAGATATATATATATATATATATATATATATATATATATATATATATATATATATATCTATATATCTATATATATATATATATATATATATATATATCTATATATATATATATATATATATATATATATATATATATATATATATATATATTATATATCTAATATATATATATATATATATATTTTTTTTATATATATATATATATATATATATATATATATATTTTTATGTGTGTGTGTGTGTGTGTGCGTGCGTGTTGCCAGTACACTGTGCAGTAGCGTGAGTCAGTATTCATAACTGACAAGAGCAGTGCATAGTCTGGTGCGTAGGAGCGAGAAAACAACGTTCGTAAGGATTTAAACAAATAAGATTATATTTTCACCAGCGTTTTCCAACGTATACCCAACCAACGTTTTGTGTTAGGCAGCCGGTGCTGCACACGCCGGCAAGTCCGCGATCTGCAGCGCAGTCCTGCGGATGTCCTGCAGCCCCGCATCGGGAAGTCGGAGAGCGAGAGGGCCCGGTCATCAACTCCTCCTCCCAGTCAAACGGCTGCCACAAGCCTGAGTTGGAACGGCAACCACAGGGCGGCGAAACGTTCGTGCCGCCGACTTTGGCCACATTACATGATTCGACTGACGGCCTCGTCTCGGGAGCTCGCAGCGTCGTCGCACTCTGTCGCAAAAACACCTTCTGGTCGGCACACAAAGGCGCTTCCTCTGGGCCACCGACTGAGCTGCACCTCGCCAGTAAACAGGCAGGAACTCCCGACAAACGGCGTCGCGGATCACGAGCAATCGGTGTAAAACGGCATCGGGTCGCCGTGGCGTGCGGTCCGTTCCCCTCTGGTCAGAGACGCCGGCTGCTGTGTTGACACTTGTTGGCGGGAGTGAGGGGCGGCGGCTGTGTCCGGGCTAACCACCTCCGATCACGCGCTGCCAGTGTGCATCGTCTCAACTTTCATCTTCACCGCCTGGGCGTGGCGTTTCAGCCGGACTGGCGGCGCGCGCCGCCCGGCCGGCCATGCTTTGTCTTGTCTCAGCCTGGCAGCCACATAAAACACCACCACACTGGCTTGCCGGCCACTTGAATTCGTACCCACCGCTGAGACGATAGGCGGGCGACAGGAGCGTATACAAAGGAATGTCCCCGGGCCCATGGCAACAGCAAGGTGCAGTCGATGTTTCAAAGCCACGTGTAATGCACTTGGCCATGAAAACGGTGAACAATTGGTTGATAACCCCACGATAGATCGAGGCCCGTGGGAAACATTTCGAATTGCCAGTGACACTTCACCATTTAGGACATGCTCAACCGATGATAAAATGTGAACAGCGAGGTACTTCGCGGCGAATTATTGCGCAGAACGACGAAATCCAAAATGTTCTCTATATATGACAGCACCTTCTATTAGGCCTCTTAATAACAAGCTTTCGTTGGCAGAGCAGAGCAAGCTAGATTCATAGCTGATTTGAAATTGTCATTGCCAACAATATTTTCTCATACTTCGCAACAAATTGTATTGCGTCCTTAATGACAAAAAGATGAAAATTAACATGGCCCACCAAACTGCGCCGGCGAAACTTGACGTAAATTATTGGGATTGACTACCAGTGCTAGAGCTAGTGAATTCCACACATATTGGTGGGGCTCACCTATAATGTCCCAAGCATTGCATGTCACTGTTCCCGGGTTCAACCGAAACATTGGAGGGACCCGACCCCTCCCAAGGAATAGGAAGATCTATCTGCTAATCAATGTTATTAAAAACTATTAGCCAGTACGCCGGTCGAAACGCGTGCGGATGCACATCTGCGAAGCCTCCTCAATTACACCTGCTGCAGACTTGTGAACCGAGACCGAAGACCGAGATCATGCAGACGCGGCCTGTTCGTCCCGACTCTGACGCACTTGATGCGGACCAGTGAGGGCGCTCAGCCCACCCCAGGCGAGGCCTTCTGACGAGACCTGGCCACTGGGCTGCAAAGGCGGGACTTGAGACAGCGACAGGATAGTCCATGCATAACACTGAAAATGTCACAGTTTGGTGAACCTGCTGAATAGCCGCTGCCCTGTGCGGCGCTGCTCCCTCGGCGTCAGTGCCATGCCGTCCACCATCTAAGGATCCCCAGAAGGCAGGGGCGGATACAGGGGCATGGGGCATGTCCCCCTCAAATGGGAAGATAGCACCCTTCCGGCCGGAAAAAGGCGCCCCTCTGAGAGAGCTCGAGTACACCCCCTTCATTTTTTTCAGCCAGGGGCGCCCCTCAGAAGGCATGCCCACACCCCCGTGACAACTCCTGGATCCGCCCCTGCTAGAAGGTGACATTGGCGGTCCGGGACGAGCTAGGGCGGCAGGCTCAGGTTAGATTCGGTGGTGCGGGCTCAGAGACGGGCGTCATACCACCGCTGACAGAAGGACTGGGCCCGATCGCGACCGCCCTGTCTTGGCAACTGGTGAAGACTAAGCGCTGTGTCGCTATAGTTGGCGCGGTGCGCTGTGGGCCGCAAAAAGTGCCGCCACAAAAACCGTCCTTTGAACGAAGAGTGCGAGTGCTTCATGTCAAGTGGTGTGATGAAAGCTGACGGAGAGGAAAATTAAAGAGTAGGTCTGTGCGAAGAAAGCAGAACTTGAAACGCTGTACAAAAAATGGGGTCGCTAAGGTTCGGAAAGCGTGTGGATGGAGCCCAGGTCGGTGCCGACCAGGTCGCTTTCATGAACTTGTATCGTATATATGTGCGACAGCATACTCAAGAGTTGATCCCGTCGGATTCTTGCCCTAGGACTAGGTCATAGTCATACTTATCAGCTCTTCGATGGCTATCAAGGTTCTCATCACCTACACATTTCTTCACATTAAAGTGCGTCAAGGATGTAAGCCACTGATTCGGTTGTTCACACAATGTATCGGGTCGGAATATTGAAGTTTATAAGATGCCTGCTGCAATACAAGAACCACTTTGTTGGGAATATAGCGTGAACTGCAGGCTACATGAGCACAGGCTGTTTCCCTGAGCTCATTGCACGCTAACCAATTATGCATACGGCAGACGTCAGGGGGCTTATCAGGCTTACCGGCGCTCATATCATGTGACTAACTGCTGACAACACGATCATTCCGACACGCCTCCTGCCATTTGGCATAAATTTGGTCGAATCCCCTCGAGATGGGCCGACTCGACTTCGACCTGGCGCGCTATCTCTCGCCATCTGAAATTGTGCATGTAACCGCCTGCCGCGGCGACAATGGGTCGGCGCGTGCGGCGGAGGTGGCGACGCGCGCCGCAGCTCGTGCGGCCGGCCAGAAAGTCGGGCCGGCTTTCGGCTACAGCCTCCTGTCGCCGGCTGATCGCCCCCGTATGATGTATGACGCCGACAATTGGCGTAATACGACTCGGCGTCGTGTGGCCGGCGGCCATCGTTAGCCGGGGCCGGCGGCGCGTGCGGCACGCGTCGACGCCGACGAGCCGCCGCTGACTCAGGCGCCGTCGACGGTCGGAATGTGCGTCGACGCGCGTGCGGGGCCGACCTGCGACCAGGTGCGGCCGAACATCCACGACGGGCCGCAGCTGTTGGCCATCGGGAGTCTGTGGTTGTTTGATAGACGCCAGAGTGTAAAGCTGGTTCGCAAGGTGTGGATGTAGAGCTCGGGTGCTAGATAGTGTCGTTGGCGGGTTCAGAAAACAAGCGAAGTCGCCGTGAGGAGCAAAAATCTAGTATCATGCGACAAAGTTCCCAACATCCATCAGCTTGATAATCGTCGTCGGTTTTGGATGCGTCAGGGATCCAGGAGTGTTTGTTATAATTACGTTCCTGCTCTAACGTCGGTAGAAGTTGTGAAAATGCAAATAATGAGTCTAAACACACACACAAAATTGGGCGGGGGAATTGGTTTCCATATGTGTCCGCCAGTGACTGCTGCTTCAACGGCTGATGCGAGCTGAGGCTGTTCTTTGTTTGTTTTGAGGAAGCGTACTTCAAACCGCTCCATCTCGTTAATCTCTCCGCTTGCCAGGTTTGCATAACTCTTGTGTGTTTGTTGCGGTTTCTGGCAGTTACGTTCTTTGTCTTCATTTTCCGAATTCCCTCGTTTCCTAATCTCTCTCGCTTTCTTCTCCCTCTCTCTCTCTCTCTCTCGTCCTCGCTCTACCTGTGTTGGTTCGCATTCTTCCAACTCAATTTCCCTTTCCGAACAAATAGCAATGTGTTCCACGCCGTCATGAATGCCCAATGAAAGAACCAAACAAAGCCATAAACACACCTCTTTCGACTGACCAATTTCTTACCGGGCCATAAAAACAGCTCCAATGGCGCAAAATACCAAATGGAAGTGTTCTTCCACTCTGCAACTCTGTCTCCTCTTTCCGTCTGCCTCGCTGGCCGGCCGCAGTCCGACTTTAGTGGTCAGTTCTCAGACGCCCCGGCCGCCGGACCTCCTCTCCCCAGATATTGATCTGCCATCAAACATCACCCCAGCACGTCTTAAAAGTCCATATTTCTGTTGTTCAATCATTCGGTCGCCATGGCAACGGGAGCCAGTCATTACGCGATTGGTGTATCAGGAGGACGCCATCTTGGCTATGACGCGGCGGTATAATATACGATCGGACGTGGCGGTCTGGGACGGTGGCCAGCGCGAGGTGAGAGATGGGCTGGCTGCGGCCGCGGCCGCCGCTCCGCCGCACAAATATAACCGGAAACTTCTAGAAATGGTGCGCGGTAAAGTTTCAAGAGCGGTCAGCATCGACTGGGCAACGCTAAAGCGTTGTGCTATGCGATTTCTGCAGTTGTGTAAAGCTGCAGCTCTTCTTAGAGCTGCAGACATCGCCACAGATACAGCCACACTAATTCCCCGATCAGTATGGAGATGCACAATGCTCACATGCAAGTTCAATTTGGTCTGATGTGCGAACTTTCCTTATTAGACGGATTGCGATTTTGTTTCCTACAAAACTGTTTTTTTTTCAACTAAAGTATGAGCAGCGGCAGCGTATAACAGGCAACAGCACGGCGCTATGCGCTTCGACGATAATTTTGGCATAAGGATTTAGTGTATCCGAATGCCACGTTCCGGTGATAAAAACAGAATGAATTATGATAGCGATTTTCGTAGTTTAGTTCCTCATGTTTTCGGGAGCCCAAATTCAAGGATGCCAAAAAAATGTATCGAAGTTAATGTTTGACCTTTTCACGCCAAATACATTCAAAGCTACCCCGCTATGGTGCATGGAGGCTGCCACACATTGTGTTCTCATAAATTGGGGTTCTAACTCGCTCCAACTGGCTCAGATTTACATTTCTGCATGGACTGTATAGTCAACCCCTTTAATGGGAAGTTGACATCATAGGGCGGACCTTGTCACTTTCTAAAGGGGCGCGGCTGGGGCTAAGTCTTATACATTTTTTGGTATTGCCAATCCAACACCAATACCTAGCTCACGAAATCTGATCTTACTCTTGTCGCGTTGCGGGAAAATGAGCTAAAGATTGATTGCCTTTGCCGAGCACGAATAATTTGCGGGAGCTTCCACACATTGGGGCCCGGAAACGTTTATATTGGAGCTTTTCATCTCCCAACTGAGGGGCTATATTGATAAACGAAACAATCGTGCACTAGGGCAACGCAAGTTCTTATCAATTTGAAACAGCGATGGCAAAAATGAAGCTAAAAATGTCGTGTCTTATAATGCATGATGCACGGCGAGATTGGAAAACTGAGTGTCTGCTGAAGATCATCGAGACGCAACTATAGGAAAGCTGCTGGCCAAGTGGGAAAATGTAAGACATTGCTCCACACGTCGGACCACAGGTCCACCTAGCAGACCGACGCGGCGGGACCTCGGCACGGTCTAACAGTGTTATAATGACCGGAGGCCAGAAGGTGGTCCAGGTAGGATGGTGGTCAGCGGCAGGATGACCGGAGAACAGCATGACCTTACCTTGGAGGCCAGATGGTGGCCCCAAGCAAGGGCGCGGCCAGGATTTTCCTGAGGGAGACCCTATAAAATGTCAGGAAACAGAAACCGCTTTCGGTGCGCTTCGCGCTCAGAAAACTTCTGGTAAAAATCTCGAAATATATTATGTTATCTAGTGTACTTTTGGTTGCTAAGGGGGAGGGGTAGCGGGCCCCCGAACCCCCCACCTACGAACCCCCCACCCCCACCCCCACCCCTTAGCTGCGCCTCTGGCCACACACGGTGGCCAACGACACCGAGATAACAACGGACTTGTCTAGCCTCAATGATAAGAAGCACCCACGACCGGAAATGGGCGGGGATGGATGGCAGCTAAGCTGGCTCGAACGAGATGTGGAGGAAGCCGTAGAGGTAGACCTAAGCAGAGACGAGAAAGGGCAGATGACTACTTGCAAGCTATCACCCATGGCCCGTTGCGTAGCAGTAGAAACCCAGGTTGTTCATCGGAAGCGGTGCCATGGACGTCCGAACCCGACCCCCCACCTGCTCCCTCTCAAACGACTGAGGGTAGAGAGTGCGGTGCAAAGCGTGCCGGAACTCAAATTTAATGGAAAAGGCGGTATAATAACCAAGAGTAGCCAAGAATAGCCAAGAAGCTGACAACCTGGTCCAGCTGGCAATGGTGAGATCGCAGAAAGGTGTGAGATGGTTCAGATCCTAAATAACAAGTGTAGAGCGATCCTTCATCGCAATGTAAACAGACGACACGACGACATCAACGGCATCGTCGCTCCATTGGACTTGCCTCGTCTCTGGGAAAGTGAGCGTTGTCTCACTGGTCCAATCACATGGTATGGTTGAAATGCTCATGTTGATCACTTCGTTGAGTTGGGCCTGCCTGAGAGGTAGTGGATGTCGTATGGCAGCTCCGTCGGTGAACTTCAGCAGTTAATTTGGGAATTTTTATCTATCTCTTTTGGTTGACCTTCCAGGTTTGGTCAAGCAGGTCAGTGTCGGTGTATAGTCAGTCACCCAGCAGTTGCCGGTGTTTTTGGACGTTGGTCCTCAAATAAATGCGATTTCGTGCTTAAACATTGATCATATGATGAAGAGGAAGGCTTAGTGTAACAGACTGTCACGTGCAACGGCCAACTTCACGGACACGGTATAGATTAAATATCTAAAAATATGTCATGAAATGGTTGACGATTTTCGACACCTTATTATGCCCAGGGAAATGTAATGGGCATTACCAAAGCAAAGCGGTATGCTTTCCGCTTCTCTGATATACATTTTTGGGGGGGAAATCAAACATATCGGAACATTTTCAAAGACATTAAAAATCCATTCGTTTCAAATCAGATTTGAGAACCACAATCACATGACAAATGAAATTGACGCAAAATATATCCCTTGTTTGGCCATTTCTACCACCTATAATCCGTGTTTAGCCTCCAGTGCGCCTGTAATACGCATACCCTGAACTGGAATATGTATACTGCTCATACGCTTCAAGTCATATCCCTGTGACCTAACCTGATATTAGCTTGAAAAAAATGGAATGCTATTAATGGACATCATTCGCTATTGCATTGCTCTGGCAATACAAAAAAAAATCCATCGCAAAGTTATGCACAACAACATTCATCCAGTTATCAATGGCTCCTATGGAACCTTGTGACGTGACATCAGGTAACTGTTTGCATTTTGTTCTCATCCGTTTATGCGTTCAACTTGCACTTTTTACTGCATCCTGTACCGTTTGCTTATGAAAAGTGTTTCAATGTGCATCTTAGACCATGTTGAGACAAGGTCGTGACCTGACTTTTACCTGTACTAGCTCTGGAACCTTAGCAGACTGGAAATACATTTATACACTATGTGCCCTCATCAATTGTCGGAAGGGAAGCCAAAGTTCAAACCGATATCTTGAACGGTTCAGTAGTTATCTCAAGGAACCTCCCTAAGGGAGGTTAAATTGGCATTCCACCGCACTACGAAATTTCAGGGGCAATATTTGCCCAGTCAGATGATCAAGCAACAGCGAAATATTAATGGAGTGATCTATTTGAACTTGGAGTTCATGCTGCCCACGGAGCATTGCATGAGTGCAATAATTTAGTGGGAGTGAGTGGTTAGTCAACATACTTTTGATAAACTTTCTGTGGCAGCTCTGTGAATCGGCCGCTTAGCATGCACAAAGCAGACCAGGGAATTTCCAGCGGTGTGAAACTGCCCCACTTCTACTCCCGCCGTTATTCCTCTCATGTTATGGAAGCAAATTACACAAATTGGGGAAAACAGTGCCATATTCTTTTAGCTCCCAAAATGATGCAACTTCTTTATGACGGATTCCCAAATCTGTCGAACCCCGCAAGGAAAACATAAGACATCTATGGTCAGGATCATATGAGACAATTTTTAAATTCATTCATTTAGGCCACCAAGCAATAGCAAAAGGGTGAGGCTCATAAGATCTACTTTCAAACACCTAGCGAAGCTTTTATGCTTGAAACCACATTAACGTCACACATGTATGCACTGATAAGCCAGGCCAAAGTTATGCATGTTAAAGAACAAACTCTTAAGTATTCTTCACCATACATAGCCTCGATCAAATATACTGCAAGACAAAACGCACATCCGACATACCCGCGCAACATACATATTTAACTCCAAAGGCTTCCATCGGATGCATTCATAACTTCATACGAATCGACGACATCCATGAACAGGGGTGTTACCTTGTATATTGATTGGTGGCTGTTGTTCCCGCAGTGGCTGATTTCCCCTCACGATGTCTTCCAAGTGCACGAGTTCCACTGGAGTACCTCCCTCCCCCCCCCCCCCGCTCTCCCCTCCCCAACACCAATATTGAGGAGTCTCATAGCTATGCATGCATTGGTCGCCACAATCGCTTCCATAAAGCGTCACCCGCGGCCACGAGCTGCACCACGCGAGCGCTGCACAGACACCAGAACGGGCCACACACGTCTGGCTGAAGACGAACCCTGGTGTCGCCCCCCCCCCATCCCCTAGAGCTCCGGTGTCGCCCCCTGGAGCCTCGGTGTCGCCCCCTGGAGCCCCGGTGTCGCCCCCCCCTTGAGCCCAGGTGTCGCCCCCTGGAGCCCCGGTGTCGCCCCCCACCCCCACCCCTGGAGCTCCGGTGTCGCCCCCTGGAGCCCCGGTGTCGCCCGGGTGCCAGTCCTGCACGCCGCCGTGGCCGATATTCAATCTCAACGTCGGCCGCCACATCCCAATGTGGATCTCATTCGCCGCCTGATCTGATGTGACGGGATACATTCGAGGCTGGAATCTCGGCCGGAGGCGGCGGCGGCGGCGGCGGCTCGCGCGCGTCCAGCCGCACCGTGTCGTCGAGGCGTCGCGGCCGGACCGGTTTGTGTGATTCATGAGCGCCGTCCCGGCCGCCGGTGGCCACAGAGAGTGACGGCTGACAGGTGTGGCGACGAGGTGCAGCGACGACATGCAGCGCCTCGGCGGACACAACTTCTAGTTCGGGCTACTGGTAGTCAGGCACATCTCGGCTGGGGTAGGGCCGGTGAGAAACGAGCATGCATCTCCGACAGGACGGCACTGAAGGTGAATGCTCCTTCGGTTCTGTCTGCTAAAGGCTGACTACTTGTGTATGCTTATCTACCGATCTTGAGGTATTCCAAAGAGGTGATTGGGCAGTGTTGGATTTTCGCTTCTCAGTCTTGGACTCAGAGTGTATAATTTTTGGGCAAGCCAAAATATGGAGTGTATAACCTTGAGAAGCACCAAATAATGGAGGGTATAATATTGGGATTTGCCAACATATGGTGTATACCCTAGAAACGCTAAGTAATGGAGAGTACACATTTCCTAAAAATACAGTGGATGTTTCCTGGAATGATGAATAAAACACCCTCCAATTATTTTATGCTATGTTGCCTAACTCAAAGCCTTTTGGGCATTATTTTGCTCACAACCTGAAAAGTAAGCATTTGCATAGAACACAAGTGGTTCCATCATCTAAGTCACCTTCATAAACATGGTACTCCAAAAAACCTACCAGCCCATAATTTTGCTGTGGTGCTGTTAGCAGCATTGCCAAGAATCTTGGCAAGATTTGTCCACAGCCTAGCTGAGAAGTTTGGGTATTATTGCAGTATAAACTAACAACAAGGCAAGTTTTATACACATTTTACTGGTATTATTATGCTTTAAGGTGGCAACAAGACAAGTTTTTATACACATTTTCCTCCATGAAGCAAGCAAATGAGTTAGGTTTGGTTAGGTTAGGTTTGTTCAGTTTTTTAAGTTGGAAAATTTTTGGATTCTTTTAAGAATTGAAGTTATTTTTTTTCTTCAAAAGCAGCTAATGTTAGGTCAGGTTAGGTTTGGTTAGGTTTTTAAACTTATAAAATTTTTCCAAAAACAAATTTCTTTGCGGGTTTTTTTAAATACTTTTTTTCTCCAAGGGGAGGTTAGGTTAGGTTATGTTGCATATATTTTATTTTTTAAACATTTCTTTTTATGCCATGCTACATAACTCATAGCCCATTATTGGTGTTATTTTGCTCACAATCTGAGAAGTAAGCATTTGCACAAAAATAGTGCTCCCATCATCTTAGTCACATTGGTAAACATTGCATTTGAAGGAAAATGCCAAGATTTCATAAAACACCTTAAAACACAAATTTACATATTTTACCTCCATGAAGCATACAAAGAAGGGGTAAAGTTTGGTTAGGTTATGTTAGGGTAGGCTTTGATAGGTTTTGATAAAAACGTGGGGGAAATTTGTCAAAAAAGTTTTTTTTCAAAAACATTTCAGGCTATCATATGTTGGGTCTTTCCTTTTGAAATTTGAGAAACAAAATTGTTTGGAAATTTTTAGAGAAAAAAAATGTATGCATGGAAGGTTATGGGAGGTGAAGTTAGGCTATGCGCCATCTTCTTTTGTTATTGTGAACACTACTTTTTAAGCTATATTAGTAATTACCCAACTTCAAGCCCTTTTTTGGGTGTTATTTTCCCTCGCAAGTGAAAAGCATGCATTTGCAGAGGAGACGAGTGGTCAAATCATGTTCAGCACATTCATAAACATTGCATTAAAAAACAAAGTCCAAGGAATGAGAAACTACAGCACCAGATTTTCTTGTAATTCGCAACCAGACAAAAACCGAAAGAACAATGGACCCAACCTTACCTCACCTGATCGAAACGCAATGGAAGGAAGTAACCAAGGGAGTAACCACCACGCAGCAGAATAATTTGGCAATTGTGGTTAATGGTATTTAGTGCGGCGGATATGGACAATTTGCATAGCCTGCGAGGAACTATGGGTGCGTTCTTTGTCTCGTTCATTCCGCGGATTCCGTGGACTGTGACGTTGCATATTTCGTGGTCAAATTTTATTTTTGCGGAGTTGTAGACTATCTGTGTCCGAGTGGCATAAACAGTATTTGTGTCACGAATATGTGGCGCTCTGAAGCAATGTATGTCATGAAATCAAAAGACAACGAAATTTCTGGTTATCTGGTGGTCTATTTTGCCACAAAGTCTTAACATGTTTGGAGAATGTCTTGGACGGATCTGGCTAATTTTAACGCGTACATTTTACCTGATATCTTTTATTTAGATCGGCTGCGCTTGCTTCAAAATTCAGAAATACACCTTTTCTTTTCCGTAAGCTGATGTAGAACATCCCAATCTTTCAGGAACCATTCAAAGGCTAATTATTAATTGTCTTTCTTCGGAGTGGTTTAAAAAGCTCCCGAAAGAGTGGGAGCTGGAGAGGCATGATTCACCCCCGGCCAAGAGCCTCTAATTTTCCAATCCGTCCCGGAGAGTGGTAGTTTTCTTTACTAGCCAGGCGACGCATGCAGGCTTCCTTCATTGGAAGAGGCATTACTTCATGTTTGAATTTGGAAGTCCAGAGATGAACATTGGAAGTCCAGATCTTGTGGCAAATTTAGTTGTGCAGTGCGCTGGTGTTAGGATGTAGGTATTTGGATGATTGATGGACCGGTGGGCGGGAAGTGAGACTCAAGGCCCTTAAGTGAGAGTAGTAATTGCGGTGGTGTGGTGTCGACCCGTCGGTGGGTGTCGTCCTACGTAAGAAATTAGGCTCAATTGAATTGTTCAAATTGAATGCCTCTCATTACCGTTGGTGTGAAAGGGTGAACTATGATAATATTGCGATGCCTTACCTATAGATACATTGCATGGATGTAGGTAGGTTACCTAGTACGTACCTACCTACTAGGTAGGTACTTGGTGCAAATATAGGTAGGTAAGTTTTACCTAGGAGCATCTGCAGCCACATCAACATGCAAGTGCATATGCACCCAGTGGCATACCTACCTAGGGTCTTCATTAATGGGTGGCCCTGTAATGGATGAAGCTTTCTGACTGTTCTTGTTTGGACAGAATTGTATGATTTTATAAATTTTGAAGGCTGCTGAAAACAATCATTTTCAGCATACAAATGCTTTGGAATCAAGGGCTAGTTGCTTATTTTGGTGTCGGAATACATTATTTTTTATTCCTATTGGTTTGGTGTCACTCTAGTGCACCTAAGCATGCATTCATGCACATTGATTGTGCACTTATGAAGTGTTTCAGGATATTGTTGGGTGCACCCATCCTATTTGACACTGAGTACAATTTTGTTTAGCCTCCCACCTCATAAAAAACTGCCACACCAAAGCATGACTTGCACCTACTGAGATATTCAGAAAATCATTCCCTTTATGCCTATCTAGTTGCGAGTTGTGTACTGCCTACTCCAGTTCTCTTTCTAGTTTTGGTCTTGCATTCTTCGGAGCACTTCTGGTCAGGGCATTTTTGTGAATGGAAAGTAAGTGAATGAAGGCATGTATGTTTGTTTATTCACTTGTACTAGGCAATTACACTTGCACCAGTATACACTTGATTTGCACCATTATATTTTTATATTTTCACTGTTGTGGTCATATGCATAGTGATCCCAACTTTAGCTTCCATTCTGCTGGTATCCTGTCATTCTTTAACTCTAACAGGCATCTCATCTTCTGTTCTTTTCCTTGCATTATCTTTGAATGTTTCTGCAGCCCTGGTGATCAGCTGAAATAACAAATGTACATTATTCTCAATAATGTTGCCAAGTTGACATGCCAAGGACCCAAAATGATTACACAAGATGAAGATTATTAGAACTGGTGGATCTCATTCTCACTACTAGCCAAAGATCACCATATAGTCCATTGAGCATGCTGCTCTGTAAGCTATGTTAACAATTATCATTATTTGATAGTGGCAGCACTAGTTGGGATTTCTTGTTATGCATTAGCTCTTCATCTGGTAGTTGGCAGCCCAAGGAGTGGATATTTTTGGGAGTGTATAATTCTTTGGACAGCCAAATGTCCAAAAAATGGCCATTTTCCAAAGGTGTGATTGGGTGTCGCTCAGAGGAGGTTGGAAAGTTGGCTCCTGTAAAAGTCACGTATTCGGTCAAATTGCTGGGCACTTCCCGAAATTATAGACGTTGAAGCAATTGCATCGGTACACTCACGTGCAATGTGAACTGTTTGATACACCGCAAAGTTGTTGCTACCAAATTGCTTTTGTGCACAGCGCACAGACTGGATGCCATTCCGTACTGCGTTGAGTTCCAAATTGAAATACGACGCAACGCGTTCGAAGCAGAAACTCTCGGCTCCCAGAAATGTCCGTTCGCCATCGGGTGCCATGCTACTCACAATACTCTACGCTCTCCAGCGATGCGTGTGTTTCATGTTATGTGGTCAATGGACACATGCAGCTTTGTTCATGATGGATGACCCACTGACGGACGATTTGTGTCTCTTTTTCATGTTTGTAATTTCTCACATGTGCTAATGGTTTCATCCGTATCTCTCAGTTCTTTGATTTTCGCTTCTCTCAGTATATTGCTTCCATATCTCTCTGTTCTCGCAAAGGGAAGCAATGTTTTTCCATAGGGTTAATCTCATTTCCTGCCGGAGCTGTTTAACCCCGAATTGCGAGGAGGAAGGGGTCATTAGGCTCCCCACCTCCTCTGGGATTTTTCTTGGATAATTTATGAATACGGAATGGATTTCCAGCCTGTCAGGGCTGCGGAGCAAGGGCAAATCAAAGTCATTGCCAACACAATCTCAAGCAGCTTTTGGATGTACAAACAATGAAACATTTATCTGGAACAAACCATGCAAGATACGGTCAAAGGTGAAAGATTAATGCTTAGAGAAATGATTATAATACAAAGTGCAATGTAATTATATCTAAATATGACATAAGAAATGAATACAATCATACAAAAATAATTTAATATAAAGTATATCACAATACAATATAACATATCATACAATTAAACACAAATAACATAAAAATAAGTATATTTATGTATATATAAAGATATATATATATATATATATATATATATATTATATATACATATATATATATATATACATATAAATATATATATATATATATATATATCTATATATATATATATATATATATATATATATATATATATATATATATATATATATATATATATAAATAAACATTCATTAAAATAAAAGTGAAACAACGCAAAATAGTGACCTCAGGTCAGGTGACCAGGTCAAGCAGTGGCATAGACTGAAAAAAATATGGTTTACCTCGTAACTAATGAACTTTGTTTTTTTTTCGAATCCAGAATAAATGTGATGAATAATTACATTATCTAATGGTGTTCCACGTGTCGGGTCAATAACAGGTCAGATCACTCAGAAATTGCCTGAACACCTCACGGTTCACTGATCACTCGACGGAAGCTCTGAACGTTAAAACACCGACTATTGGCAATGAAAGATATCTGAACCGGACTAATTTTCACCGTAAGTTCCTTTCTGTTGTGGTTTGGGTTCAAACAAATTAATTATGGAATGAAGGATCGTGTTTATTTTGCTTTCGGATAAAATCCATTTTCCAGACATTCTTTACTTTCTCTCAAAATCACCAAAGAACGTGGACAACATTTGGTTTTCTTTCCGCCACTCATTTACTACGTATACCTGTACGCGATCCTTTCCGAAAATCGTCAGCTTGAACAGCTAATCACATCTTTGCGGTATTTACACATCTTACCGGTACTTCGAAAATATTAACGCGATCCTTTTCGAAAATCGTCCGCTTCAACAGCTAACCACATCTTTCCGGTACTTGATCTTGACTGGATCGGTAACCTCTCCCTCTGCATGTGTCAGTGTATCAGACTTTTTCTTCAGTTTGCTTTTCATCTAAATTGACGCACATAATCGCATCTGTTTCACGACTGAAACTAAGGCGTATACCGAGTGACTGACTTCTCCCCAATATTAACCTGCTTGACTTGCTCTGGAAAGTCAACTGAAAGAGGTATGTTAAAATATGTAAAATAAATTTGACATTTGAAGGATAGAGCAACAGCACTCCGTTGATCTCGTCTTCCTATCTTTATTGGACCAAAAATTATTTCCTTCAAATTGACCCATGCCCCGCAATGTGAGGGTATTGCCAGCAAACTTTGCATTTTCATGCAATTCCACCTTTACCATGAAAAACCAATTCGTATGGTAGCATAAATATTAAATTGGTATACACCTAGCACTCACATTAACTTACGATGAACGATAGTAGAAAGACATTACAATTATTATATCATGTATGCTTTTGAGCATTAACCGATCATTTAATCCACACAATTACTACCCCACTTTTTCTGGACAACACAATGCAGTTGGATAACCATAAAAGAAACAGAAGAACACGTCGCCAATACCACCTGCCAAGGACATACTCGAAACCTTCCAACTAAAAACGTCTCCAAGACACTTGGACATGTATGCGGCGCATCTCCAAGTCCAGTGGGCTGCAGCAATAACTTCACCCCTGCAGCCTCAACTGCCCTCGAAACGAAACAATTCTCGCTCTGATAGCCAGCATAACCTGACGTGGCCGCCCACCACGCGCTACCAAAACGATCATTTGGCCGTCACAGTGGATTTTATAGCGGCAGTGCTGCTGGAGTGTTGCCGGTGGGATGGTGAGCAGGGCGGCTGCAGTGCGGACAGCGCATACGCACCCCACTCCGCTACATCGTATCTGGCTGCAAGTGTTTGTTTTGCGGCTGAAAAAGACAGAATGTGCCCTTAATCCCAGCCAGGCCACTGGGTCTCGGCATTCGTGCCCCCGAGGTTACAGGCCATGTACTACTGCTTTGCTCATTCAGCAACGTTAAAAGTAACGGATGCACAGCAGGATGAATGCAAACGCCAGCACTGCAACAAGTTGTGAAAACTGCAAGTCTGAGTCGAAGATCAAGGTCGATAAAATTCATTCAATGTGGCTAGGGACGCGCAAAATGTGTGAGGATTCTATTTCTAGTACACAAACATGGGAAAAGTTAAACATTTGGCTTAGCAGCAGCTATGACTGCTGGGAAAAATTGCCGCGAATGTGCAATGCAATCGAGAAAACATTAAATATATGAAGTCAACCGTCGTTCACAATGAAGGGAAGAATTGTGGTGTGCCATCTAAGTGCTAGAAAACACACAAGCCCTCACTTTTTATGTGAATATGATAAAGTATGACGGATTCGGAATTTTAGTTCACGAAAACGTCATATGAAAAAACAACACATGCTTCAAAATGTTACTTTTATCATGAAGGTTGGAAAGACGGCTGCAAATTGCACACTGTCGAGCGCCAAAATTGAATTGTAACCTCGGAAGCATGCAATGTTATAGCAAAATTATGCATCATGTAACTTAAAGCAAAATTGCATTCCTATAATAAAACTAAAAGCGACACTGGTAAGAAAAATGACCAATTTGTAGAATTTAAAATGATTCTGGTGGAACGGCTGACGATACGCTGCCGTTAATAATGGTGTTCACTCAGTGTATCGGACAGCTATAAGTGCATCCATAAATTGCCCATACATGTGGCGTTTTCACGACTGTCGAATGTGAAGACGGAGAACTTGGGCCAATGTGCGCTGTTGCCGTCTGGCTGCTGCAGGTGGTGGTCGTTTTTGTCTGGTGAATGTGGTACGACCGGCTCTGCAACATATGTGATGCATGTGGGGTGTTGGGGCTTCAGGTGGGAGCGAGCGGGGGTGGATAGAGTGGTGAGGGTCGATCGAGTGGGTTGAGTGAGGGGAGGGGGTCGAGTGGCAACGGGAGTGAGGGAACTGAGTGGTGATGGGAGAGAGGGAATGAGGAGTTGGGAGAAGGTGAAGGAGCGGAGAGTAGGGGGAGAGTTGATTGGTACATATTGCGTTAAGGTCGTGACTATCTTGAGTCATGTATGATAGTCAAACGGGTATG
Source organism: Ashinkailepas kermadecensis (assembly GCA_034440615.1). Classification (NCBI taxonomy): domain Eukaryota; kingdom Metazoa; phylum Arthropoda; class Thecostraca; family Neolepadidae; genus Ashinkailepas; species Ashinkailepas kermadecensis. Next base: position 12,699 of record JAOTOM010002787.1, on the reverse strand, counting down.
AAGATCATTACGTTGCTATTGACCGTTCAAGGCGAAAGAGTTACCACCTATCGGCAGACACGTTGAACTACTGAGTTTGAGATAAAAGTGTGACAAATTTGGCGCGCTACCAAAAACAATTTGGAAACAAGGATGCAGACAAGCCAGAGTGGCATGCATGGAAATAGCTAGCACTAAGGTTAGGATTGGTTAAGTTTGGAAGGTAGGTTTCGATCGACCAGCCCAAACCTGGAGCTGCTCTGCAGAACACCTGCGATGAACTTGAAAAAGTATACATCTATAGCCTAACCCATGCTTATGGGGCTGGAGGCTCATGTACTTTTAGTATTGCTAGTACAACACCAACCAAAAGAGTTGGTGTTGTACTTTTAGTCTATTGAAATTTCATTTTGATTGTCTATTGAAATTTCAAAACATAATTAATTTCCTTCTCGAAAAACAGGTTCGGCTAGGTTCTGTTACGTTTTTAAGTTGAACAATTGTGAAGATACCTGGTTGAGTATTTTTTCTCAAACACTTTAAAGCATAAATTTACCTTTTTAAAACTTAACCTAGCCTAACATTTGTCCGACAAATTTAAATGTTTCAATTCACAATACATTTAAATGTATTTTCAAACAATTCACAAACATTTCTGAAACGTGAAAATTAAAATAGGAGTAACAAAGCCTAGCCTAATCTCCTTTGCTCTCTGGAGGAAAAACATGTGATTGATTTATCTTGCTTATATACATTCCTATTTATATGCTTGGGGCAATAAATAGGAATGTATCATACAAAAGTGAGGAAGTCATCAGGAAGCTTTACTGTGCATATATCAGGCCACAATCGGAATACTGTGTCCAAGCTTGGTCCCCTAGTTATGAAAAAGATTGTTGGCTTTTAGAGAGAGAGAGAGTACAAAAGAGGGCAACACAAATGGTTAATGGTATAAGCAACCTAGCATATGAGGAAAGATTGAAGAAATTGAATATGTTTTCACTTAGATATAGAGGCTGAGAGGAGATCTCATCGAGGTCTTTCAATTTGTTCATGGACTGGAACAGGGATATCTCAGGGAAATGTTTGAATTTAACAGAAATGATACAATTAGAGGTCATCAATTCAAAATTAAAGTTAATCACAGCAGGACAAGGTTAAGACAGTCTTTCTTCACCAACAGGGTAGTAGAACACTGGAGCCAGCTACCAGAAACCATTGTCAGTAGCAGCACACTGAACATTTTTAAAAACAGCATAGACACTCATTATAAGAAAAGGGGGCTTGCTTTTCGGTATTCCACGGAGGACTGATCAACGGATTTGGTGGGCAACTGGTTCAGTGTCCAGAGTGCAACCAAGAAGGGCCCTTGTGGCTCATAGTTGCACTGATCTTTTAGGTTTTTATGCCTTTATGTCTTTATATCTTGCATCTAAAACAAACTCTATTAATAACATATTGCAGACAACACCTGGATTGTTTTATTTAATTGGTTGACTTGAATTGACAGGTACCTGTATATTTGGTGCCATCAATGTAACAGCAATAATTAAATTACTTATTATTTGGTGTAACCAGATCCATGAATGCAACGTGGTTAAATCAGATGTTCGCAACATCAATAGTCCCGCAAGGCTTCCACATTTGCATGATAATGCCAGGCATAGTTAGCAATTCTGAGGTCATCAGGGGTCAGAACCTCATGGTGTTATGCCCTGCGAATGCTAATTTGCCAATTCCACATTAAATCTGTACAGAGTTTGCCAATCATAACAATCGCTCAACCCTTCACTTTCCTCACCTGTTTAGGTACAGTAGCAGAGTAATGCAGTGCATGCAGTTTTCAGATAGACCAGCCTTGCATGAGCACTGAACCCGGAATATCTCACACTCCACCACAGCATGCAACTCATGGGGATTATTCCGTAGGTGACTGGATTTTATGAAGAGTGCCTCAACCATAATCTGTCCTTGCTCTTTCCCACTTGTGTCTCAAGAAATGTGTCCGGCATCTAATACAGCTTCGCCCTCGATGACACAATGCTTTTTATCGCCGATATATTCTGAGATTTGCACAATTGATACTTTCTGTATGGTAGAACCCATCTTTGCTACTCTGAAACAAACTCGACAGCATCACACAATACGCTACGCGTATGGCTTATCTCAAACAAAGCCGCCATCTTAAAATTTTACACTGCCACCTAGCGGCGGGTTGAACTGTGAATATTCCAGTAAGCATTTCAATATTCCAGCTTAGCGACGTTTCGACTTGCCGTCTTTGTCCAGCTGGAAGGCCTGGGTGCTACCCAGCTACATAACACTCGACAACGCTAATGCACTTCAATGAAACATCATGTGGTTTTTATTCGGAGCGCGCGAGTTGCTTCTATGCTTTCGCCGAAGATATTTAGCATATATCACAGTGCTTTCTGATCAGTTGTGTTATTTCAGATATACGGAAAAGCCTGAGAAACGCCTCCACGACGCTTCGCGCCCACCGGCGCAGTCCGTACTTGATGTCCCGACAGTCACCCCAGTTTGGCAGGCGCCTTGCTTGGTCTGCATGATCACCATGGCGTTCGAGTGTCACCCCAGTTTGGCAGGCGCCTTGCTTGGTCTGTGTGATCACCATGGCGTTCGAGAGCCGGCGGTGACGCAGGTCGGCCTGGCACTCCCTGAGCAGGGTGTGCGTTCCCCTGTCAGAGCCCCCATAGAAGGCTTCCTGACAGCCCCCATGTGGCACCCTATTGGCCGCGCTCACCAAGTTTCGAACTGTGTGGGAGTTCTTAGAGACGGTGTTGCCGATGTTAATGCGTGAGGACCGAACTGCCTTCAGTTTTGGCCTAAGGGCATTCAGTTGTCTTCGCCTTGTTTGGAGACGGGTGCCGCCACAAATCTTCGCGGGGGTCTTAGTGTCCCAGGCGTAGTCATGTAGCAGATGTGCTCTGCTTTTTTCTTGAGATTCAAATGTAGAGCTGTGGGGAGCTTCAGCGTCTCCAAGCATCCGCTGATGTAGCGGTGCTGATCCTGTAAGTACTGGGATGAACACAATGCTCGTGAATAAAAGCCGATGCCCACTCCTACTTAGTGCGCGAGTCGTGTTTCGAATAAAATGCAGGAAATTGTCCCTATTTGCACGTTTCCTACATACAGAACATATCTTGCTGTCAGAGCGGATCTCCAAATCGACACGTCTAGAAAAGGAAGCCTCGAAACACTTCCTTCCTCCAGTATAAATTGTATGCACAACTCGACCTGACTTAAGTCCCTCAAAGTTCGTTGCATATATAACTGCCTGGGGCGACCAGCGCAGTGTCATCAACCTCATGTACCTCCCCACGTCGTGTCGGCGTCTACGATAGGTTTGGGCTCATCCTCTTCTAATGAAGAGGATGATGTAGACGTCGAGGCAGGCCAGGACCTCGTCAAGAGGTGCATGGTTACTGGTCAGTCCGTTCGTTTAACCGTACTCCTCTCCGTTCAAGCTGAACGAGCCAGAATCATACCGCCTGACGAGTAGTCGTAAAGTCCTGTCTCGGAACTGGCAGCTTGGCTTCACCCATGTAATTCAGAGCTTTTTCCATTGCTGAGATGGGGCAGCTTGTAGGTATGTTTGTGAATGCTGGTTCCACTCCGAAGCGCGCCTGTTTCTTATATTTGATGTCTGAGGAAGAAACCTACAAGCAGAGACGATTTCAACCATTTTTATTCGGGATGCGCCTCCACACACGGGTAGCTACTCAGACACCTACTCAGACACAGACGCCTGCCACCCCGGTCCCTTTAACAACTAAGCAACTAACACAGCCCGCATGCCGCCCGTGTTCACGTCGTGTTCGAACTGGCTCTGCATGCGTGAAGCAATGACCTCGCTTGGAACACAATTGAACTCCTTTAAGTGTATTCCTTCATGCACGTTATTGGTTGCTCATCCTTATCTTCTTGTCATTAGTTCTTTCTTCTAATTTACATATTCATATTTTCAATCAACACGGAAAGCAGATAATGAAAAGCGTCGACGGTAGTTCGCATAAAATGACCTCATGTTAAACTTCTTTATTTTATACTGTGCGTAAGCGGATCGAAAACTGTTCATCGAGGGGTGGGCCACTCGCATAGTGGGCACGGTTACCCTGGAAAAGCGCCACTGATCGATAAAATGTCAAGAGGGGGTGCACTCGGACTTCCCCGAGGTACGTTGATGTTCATTATGGGGGGCACCTTCGGCTGAAAATGTCGAGTGGCACACTCAAGCTTTCCCAGTGGGGCTCAGTTTTTTTTTTCGGTCAGAGGAGAGTCGCTTTCAAATCGGGGTGGGGGCATCTATGTACATTCCTCCTGCTTCCATCACTTGTATGCGTCACATATTACGGATGAAATTATATCAATACGGCGCTTCAGCACTAAGCAGGACTCACTCGTGCCCTAATATATGCATGAAATTGAAGACTGAAATTTGAAACTGAAACTGAAATTGAAAACGATGTAGGGCCAACGGCGGGCTTTGGGACTCGCCTGCTGCGGGCATAGTGTCGGGCACCATACCGCGACAGGAAGCTTACGGACCGACCGCACCTACGCTCTTTTGGCAGCTCGTGAATACACGCATCTTAGGCCGTGCGCTTTACTCGAAGGTCCACTAGTTCAGGGCATTAGTAAAACCTACTTCCAAATTCGGCACGGTATTTCTAATTTTGTAAAAATTTCGGGCGCGTGCTCGATATTTAGCGGAAAAGCCAGGTTTTGGAACCATTGCCTTGAATATCGGCATATGTGAATTGAAAAATACTTCTCTACAATCGAAATTTGTTGCAATCGTGCCGAAATCAGGCTCACCTGCCGAACTTTGTATTGGTGTGCACATATCAAAGTTAAATGCATTTTTGGCGAATTATTGAATTATCCAAGGTGCTATGCTGTGTCACAATCCTGGTTGCCGCACGACCTTTCGTCTCATGCTGTGGTGCACGCGACCATACCGATCGACGGCTGGCTGGCTGATCTTTACTCGGTGTATTATGACGACATAACCACGTGACTGGCAGCTGGCTGGTTGGTCCTCACTCGGTGTATTATGACGACATAACCACGTGATCGACGGCTGGCTGGTCGGTCCTCACTCGGTGTATTATGACGACATAACCACGTGATCGACGGCTGGCTGGTCGGTTCTCACTCGGTGTATTATGACGACATAACCACGTGATCGACGGCTGGCTGGTCGGTTCTCACTCGGTGTATTATGACGACATAACCACGTGATCGACGGCTGGCTGGTCGGTTCTCACTCGGTGTACTATGACGACATAACCACGTGATCGACGGCTGGCTGGTCGGTTCTCACTCGGTGTACTATGACGACATAACCACGTGACCGACGGCTGGCTGGTCGGTTCTCACTCGGTGTATTATGACGACATAACCACGTGATCGACGGCTGGCTGGTCGGTCCTCACTCGGTGTATTATGACGGCATAACCACGTGACCGACGGCTGGTTGGTCGGTCCTCACTCGGTGTATTATGACGACATAACCACGTGACCGACGGCTGGCTGGTCGGTTCTCACTCGGTGTATTATGACGACATAACCACGTGACCGACGGCTGGCTGGCCGGTCCTTATGCGGAGCCGGCGGGACTAACACCGCCCAAATTTCACCGGCAACATTTTCGTGGAGCAAAAATGCCCGTGATTCATTGAGAATATTGAGGTCAAAGATGCCAACCTCAAAATTAAAGCGTCAAGTTTAAGTCTAAGTGAAGAAATTATAGTTTGAAGCGCTGTAACAAAAATGTTATTCAGGTGCGGGCCGGGTCGCACAGATGAACTTTTGCGGTACGTACACGGAAGCAGACTCGCCCGGACTTCGCCCTCGCTCAGAATTATCTGGTTTGCTTGCTTCGCCAGGGAAGTGTTCTTCGTCAGCCGATCTCTGGAGATGACTGACGAATAAGAGAGAATAACGTGATATAATTTGCACAAGCTAAACATATTTGCGTACTAAATTACTAAATACACATGTGAACACAGCGATTTTGTGATCAGCTGTGTGTGATTTTAATATACCTGTATACTTGACATGTACCGTGTCTGTGGGTGTTGTACCTGGTTGGAGTAGGGTCGAGCAGAGTCGGTGTACCTAGTTGGAACGGGGCCAAGTAGTGTCGGTGTACCTGGTTGGAGCAGGGCCGAGTAGTGTCGGTGCACCTGGTTGGAGCAGGACCGAGCAGTGTCGGTGTACTTGGTTGCAGCAGTGCCGAGTAGTGTCGGTGTACCTGGTTGCAGCAGGGCCAAGTAGCGTCGGTGTACCTGGTTGCAGCAGGGCCGAGATGTGCCGGAACAGGGCGGCGGCAGGTGTGCAACGGTTCCGGTCAGTAATGGACAGCGTCCCCGCGGGTCTCATGTTTACCTGGCTGTCGTCGCGCCAGGGGGTGAGACTAAACACCTGATTCACTGTTAACAACTCACACAATTTGTCCCGACACGTGCCAAACGGGGCAGAGTGTGCCACTCCACTGCAGGTGAGAACTCCACTGGTGATGAGATTGGGCACTGTTTATGAGATATCATCTGTTTCTCTGTCTCTATGAGATGTCATCGGTTTATGAGATGAACAGACTGCCAATGTGATTATGTGATTGCTGATTAGAGGTGAGGTCATTGATGCCCAAATCGAGTAGCTGTTGATGGGATGGTGTGAATGTTATGAGATGAAATTGGGATCACTTGATGAAATGAGGTTTATATTAAATAAATGTTTTGCTAGATGGATCAGGTGCGTAGCCAAGATTCTCTGAAGTATGCGAGAGGAAGTCAGTGTCGGCGGAGGGTAGATATGTTGGTGTCGGGCCCCCAACAATACAAATAAAAACAGCCATACCAATGGTGGAGAATGTCCCTTTCCCATCCCCTGCTGTGATTGCACTGTCGTGTGACATGTTGGCTGAGTGTGGGCTGCTGCTGGTGAGATCAGAGATCTGCTCATGGGATGATCTGTTGGTTAATGGCACGGGCTCAGATGCATGGCCGTTCCAGAGATAATTATGTTTCCGCCGGTCGGTGGTACAGGCTCAGTTTAATGGAGACCGTTGTCTGGGAGTGCCGTAGTTATCTGGCCGGAGGTATTGAGATAACGCGGGGTGTAGCTAGCTTGTGTCGGTCCCACCCCGCCCTGGGCGTGAGAACCAGGGCTTCAAAGTGAAGCCGGCTCATAATGCGACCCGCCATTGAAGAGCCTGTTTGCTTACGCCGGCTCCGATGATTGTGGTATTGTAAAAGTCGATGCATGTCACATGTGAACAGCTTGATGGTCCCCGCTGTGTTCCAGACACGTGTGCAATTGTAGGCGCAGATAGAGTTTCCTATCTCAAAGGACGGGAATCCCTTTTCCAGGACCTCGGCCCCTCAGATGGTCGCCCGAGCTTGATTCTCTTCATCACAATATTGTTTTATTTCGGCAGATACGCTATGAGGTAGGTCCTGCAATGTTTGTTTCGCCAACATTATGATTGCTAGCCTCCTCCCACTGATTATTCATTTATTGCTACGTCCTTGTTGGTAGTCTACGGCTTCCTCGACTCCATCTGATAACATTTCGATGTTGCATTCAGAATACCAGCTAGCAGCATACACAGACTGCCAAATTGAAACGTAGACAATACCCCAAGCATAGATTCAGAAGTTTTTCAAAATGTCACCTGCTGAAAACAGCACGGGAGAAACACCACCAACACACTCGCGCCAGTAGATCACCGCCACACCCCCGCACACAGCACGTTACGTCACGAGTGACGTTACGCCATAACGCGGTCAGGCTGCCGGCCGTCAACTAAGAATCTGGATTCTGGTCTCGAGAGCGGCGACGTGCGGCCCGAAATACGTTCACTCATCGGGCGTCCATCAACATGGCCGAACGTCGGCTGATAACAAAGTTTGCCGGTGGCGTCACGCGCCCGTATGATCTTGGGCCTAAATTATTGCCGAAACATTTTCTTATCTAAACGAGCCGGGAATAAAAGTGTGAATTTATTCATAGAGTTCTGCTGCTGTGCCGCGAAAACGACCGTTTCCCTAAAATAATGGGTCTAATAAAGCGATAAGAAAAGAAAAGTTGTTTCCTGGCGCGATATCGCGTGGAAGGCGGCCGCGAGAAAACAACGGACAAGATGGCTGGCATCCGCCGCCCTCGTTTGGCAACGTTTTGACGCCAGTTGACTTGCGGTTCCGGTCACCTTGGCAACCGTGAGAGGCCACATCTTAAAGCCTGGAGAACACCAGACAGCTGATGGCAGCTACTTCAAAATAAATGTGCGTATTATATAATGTATGTCACCGCATCGGTATGAGTATGACAGATCCGTGGCTGTGCGGTGTGAGATATGTTCCCATTCTGCACGTAATAATACTGGATTCGTTGACACATAGTGCGAGTTGAATCGGCGACAGGACCATGATAATAATTCACAAAGTATTTAAAATGCTGCCGTCATCGCCAATGCGACCAAACGTGGCGAACACTCTGGGCATCATCTCACTATAATAAAGGATGAGGCTCAACCGCTTCTCCTCTCACTCATGTACACAATCCGTTCACTGAACGGCCACGCCATGGCAACTTTTCTCGTCGTTGCTTAGCTTTTCACTTGCGGTTTACTCATTGCGGGCCAGTTCTGCTCAGTAGTTTGCAGCACCCTTCATCTCAACATTGTGTCTGAGGCACTCTTAATTTGTGCGCAGCAAAGCGGCTTGTGAGGGTACTGACGACGCCGATGACATGGTCTCAGCGCGCCATCGATGCCGGTGGCCCAGCATTTGCTTGCTCAAGTGGTTGAGTTGTGTGGCTGTGGTTACTCCACAGTCTCTGCACGGAGAGTGGCGTGACCCGGACTATGTGCCCGCAACACGGCGGCCTCGCTGGACGGCAGCCGGCGGTATTAAGGGGACGGCAGGCCAAGGAAGAGGCAGCCAAAAGGTAGGCTAGACTATTCGCGTGCAGGGAAACCTTCACCGTACTGCGTGTTTGCGTGCTTCCTCTCATTTGGCATGGCTATGTGTATGGATGTTCTCCGGGTAGTTATTGCGTGCGTCAAGGGAGAGTGCCATGCTAAATTGCACCGAAGAGCAATGACGTGTCCACGATAGATGAAGCTCCCCATATATTGATAGGGGTCGAAACCCTCAAATTGTCGGTTGAGCGTTCGATAATTACAGATTATAATATGGATTGCTATCGGCCAGTCTCAGCGATGAGTGTTGAATTAGTTAGCTTTAGCATTGCTGGCCCATTAACTATTTCATTGAAGATCTACGTAGCTACGTTTCAAGGATCTCCTCTATGTAAATAAGATTAACCCTTGCTAAGCTGGATAAAATATTGCTGGATGCCACCATCACCGTGGGGTATTGTGCATGCGAAAGAACTCGTGGTGAGCGAAGAACTTCGCTAGGGTTATGAAGACCAGGCTAAATTTTCACATAAACCACATATTTTTGCGACATTTGCAAGAAAAAGATTGAGGCAGTAAGCATAATGAAAATCGCATAGAGAGTATGGATTGCTCCTCTCTGTAAAAGAAGGTGAATTGAACGGTGAGAAGAAAGGTGGGTTGTGTGAGGAAAAGTGGAAGGTAACTTGTTATTTCAACGAAGGTGGATACTTCTATTGTGCTGTAATGTAACGTAATTTAATGTATTTCGGACCCTCCTGAGTATGGATTTTCAGTTTCCGTTACAGTTGTGCACTAATGTGCAGCTCAAACCATCATCACGAACTTACACGACAACAACCAGTGGCATTATAGTGTTGGGGTAAGCGATGTTCCGGAAGCCGGAAGTTAGGGTTCGAACATGCGCAGCATGCCCGAAAGCCTCCGTCCGAAGACATTGTAGTCACCTGAGTTCCTTACATCTGGTGGCAGGTTGTTTCACGTTCAGCAAGCTCGCAGTATGAAGGAGCGGCGCGCGAATTCGGTGCGGCATCGTGGTATGTACCTGGAGCTCACCGTTAGCCGTGGCCCTGGTGCTCCGTCGCGACACAGTTGAATGACAGTTCAGTTGACCGCGAATGAGTTCTGAGCCATTGAACTCGTTCATAAATTTCAAAACTGGGTTAGCATCTGCCTTGGATATGAAGTTCTCCAACTTGAGCCGTCTTAGTTATTTGAACGTTGACGACACATCCAGCCCGGCGACAATTCTTACACCGAAGTTAGTGCATTTTTAATGCGCCGTTTCGTGGCTCTGCTACGGCTTCCCAAGACAGACACACAGCATCTTATGTGAGGGAACACAAGTGTCTCATTTAGCATCCGTCTCTTAATGTGAGAAAACTTATGACGACTTATGAAAACTTATGAAAACTTATGACGCAGCTAGCGTGTCCAAAAAGCATGCGGTCTCGGCCAGGGGGCTCTCCGCTCCTGTATCCAGCTGCCAATGTCGTCCTTGTTGGGATGAGCTCGCGGCCTCGCAAGCCCACTGGGGTATCGGCGTTGTATCCTGTGGGAATCTGTCGTCCGGCAATGACGAATGGTACAGGCGTTATCCGGTGTAGATGAACATCGAACGCCTCATGCAGACAGCGAGTGTTCCTCGTACGACACGCGGTGCCGAAGAGGGCATGTCGCCTCCGTTTAAGGTTGTCAGAGTCTAACAAAAACTAAAGGATCCAAGCAGACACAATCTTCACAGTAGATGGAGGGTCAGTGAAGCTCCACGGTGATGTAGTGAAGTTGCAGGTCGAAGTTGTCACGAATTCGTGTCGATGAGAGCACCACAGAGCACAATTTTGTGCAGCTTTTGGCGCGACTTGACCTTGTTTGACCAAGAATGATTGCAGCTATTCATAGGATTCCTGATGCCACGCAGGTCGAGCCGCATCCACACCTCCTGTCCTGCCCCACACTCTGTCCCAGTTTTCTGTCTCTTCACACCTTTCACACCAGCCCCTTCATCCCCTAGTCTATAAGTGGCCAGAGATGGTCGGAGAGACCATTATTACTTTTATTATTATTAATTACACCAACAAAGCAGTTGCATCTTGCAAGGAACCAGCCGTGCCAGCACTGAAGATTGATATTTTTTCGGCGGTTATCTTCCTGACCACCCTTTTGGTTTTTGCATAGCCAATAGTGCAGTTTACTACAACTTTTCCTGTAATATATCGCAAATCATGTTGGCTCACGAAAATGTGACGTCACCAGAGTAATGGCATGCATTCATTTCCACCTCAATCGTATATTTCTCAATTTGTCATCGCATAATGATTTCAATGCGCGATGTGTGGTATTTTAGGATAATTAGCAAGTAAACCAACATGCTCCTGTCAAGATAGGTCATGGGTCGCATAATGTTGTTTGGAAACATCCATCGAAGTTGAACTTGGATGACCTTTCCTTAGGGTACGAGTGTTCGACGTTATTTCATGACCTTAATTCAAGCTAAATCTGTAGTTATCTCAGAGCATTTGAAAACAGTGGATTTGAGCAATATTTCATATTGTCTTACCCTCGTCCGTGCAAGGTATCTGGCCGCCTTCCCCTTCCCCCACCTTCCCTCCACCTTCACCTTCATCTTCACCTTCACCTTCACCTTCACCTTCACCTTCACCTTCACCTTCACCTTCACCTTCACCTTCACCTTCACCTTCACCTTCACCTTCACCTTCACATTCACCTTCACCTTCACCTTCACCTTCACCTTCACCTTCACCTTCACCTTCACCTTCACCTTCACCTTCACCTTCACCTTCACCTTTACCTTCACCTTCACCTCCACCTTCACCTTCACCTTCACCTTCACCTTCACCTTCACCTTCACCTTCACATTCACATTCACCTTCACCTTCACCTTCACCTTCACCTTCACCTTCATCTTCATCTTCACCTTCACCTTCACCTTCACCTTCACCTTCACCTTCACCTTCACCTTCACCTTCACCTTCGCCTTCACCTTCATCTTCACCTTCACCTTCACCTTCGCCTTCGCCTTCGCCTTCGCCTTCGCCTTCGCCTTTGACTTTGCCTTTGCCTTCCCCCTTCCTCTTCCCCTTCCCCTTTCCCCTTCATCTTCCTCTTCCCCTGTCTTCAATGCAAAAGGTGAATTACCACCACTCCCTCCCACCCTCCTGGTGTTTCCAAACGGAGAGTGCCAGCGGCATAAAAACGCTACCTAGCGTGCTGCATGCGACAAATCTCGCAACTGATGCCCGACGTTGGCACTCTTGGATCTGTCTGACCTTCTGGGTCAGATTAAAGGCTAATTTTGAAACGTTAGGAATTTTCACGCTTAGTCATACCCTTGGTAAAAACAGCAACCGATACTGGCATGAAATGTTCCTCGTAGTATTATTTTATCACCATTATCTTCGAATATTAACGGTGTGGAATCTGTTACATTTCGACCCATAGATCGAGAACAGATGAGGTCCAAGTTTGTAGGTACCTCGTATTGGAACTTCCTAAATGTTGTCAAAAATACTGTTTCCTTGCACGTAGATATAAGCATGGCGCCAAGTTCAGATTCGGCGCCAAAATTTATCGCAGAGTGACTCGAATGTTCAAAGGCCATCCGAGGTCAAGTTAGGTCAGTGATCTCAAATGATCTTTGAAAGATCAATGACCGGCATAACGCTTTAGCTGATATGTCCATCTCCAGCACATCCGACATCTACCATTCGGGGCAAGAAGTGAGATTAATTGTCGATAATTCGCGATTT